>PVIR01000574.1:24203-167633 GCA_004026965.1 Petromus typicus
GGGTGTGGAGACTCACGCCCAGCAGCAACCAGTACCACATACCACAGTGCCGGGCGTGGTGGCTCACGCCTGTCATCCCAGCACTCGGGAGGCAGAGGCAGGAGGATTGCTGTGATGTGAGTTGGAGGCTGAGCTCAGGGCCAGCCTGAACCACAAAGCGAGACCCTGTCTCAAAAAACCTAAAAAAAAAAAAAAAAAAGAAAGCATGATGTTTTATTGCTATTATCTTCAAATGAATCTTCCTTTAATGCATACGATCTGTGACATCAGACTCAACTGAACAACTTGGAATGTTACACTAGTCTTTTATGTTTGTCCTTGTGTCAAATATAATATTTAACAAGACCACTGTAGCTACCTCTAGCATTAAATAAGACTTCCTTCTTTTAGATTTACTATAAATGGATTGTGAGTTCAGAATGATGTCTCTAGTGTGGGCTCTTTTTTCCTATCAATCTTGACTGGGAAAAGAAGCTAGATCTTCCCATCTTAGCAAGGCTGCATTTGTTTAAGCACACAAGAGAGAACATATGGTAAGAATCCACTAGGAATGAGTATCCCAGTCAAAATGGTCTGCAGGTGTTTAAGGAAAGCATCTCTGGGCCTCTCAGAAGAAACTGCTTTCCCTAGTAACTTAGCGTCAAGGGCCGGATAAATACAGGCTATCCTGACATGCCACGGAAGGTCAAGAAACAGACCAACTAGAGACTGGGCCATCTTCTTACCCAAGTCCGACAGTCTTCACCCACATTCTACTCTGTACAAGTGACAATCCCTGATACTATGTAATATAGGAGGCACTTCTCTAGACACCAACATTTTATGTAACATTACAAGATAATTATGATTTTAAGCAATGAGCTGTCATGATACCCTTATGTAGTAGGAAGAATGTTCCTTAAAACTCTGCCAATGGGGGCTGGGGATATAGCTCAGTGGTTCCGGCGCTTGTCTTGCAAGCACAAAGGCCCAGGTTCGATTCCTGGTAACCACATAACAATACTGGGCATGGAGTCTAACCCTAGAAGCAATCAGTACCACATACTACACTGCTGGGTGTGGTGGCTCACGCCTGTAATCCCAGCACTCGGGAGGCAGAGACAGGAGGATTGCTGTGATGTGAGTTTGAGCTCAGGGCCAGCCTGAACTACAAAGCGAGATCTTGTCTCAAAAAACCTAAAAAAAAAAACTGCCAATGTCCAAGTCTTTGGGCAGCCCATTTCATCTGGCTATGACATGAACATTCTCCTCCATCAATTCATGTATTTTTTAAAATCTGAGCCATCTTCAATGTTTTAACAAAATCGATCCTTTCCCTTACTGTTCCTTCACTCTGTGATACCTCAGAACCTACACGCTTGGCAAAAACCTAAGTACCTTGAAACTCATCATTTTCTAGCTTTCTCCCCCTACAGGCAAATGGATGCAAGAGGTTTCTCAGTCCCCTCAAAAAGATACAGCAAGCACACACATACACATGAACACCACTACTCATCAGCTACAAAGACACTGTACAGGCTGCCATACCATTGACCTCTTTGCCCCAGTGAACCCAAGGTCTTAGGCTATGCAACAGGACTTGTTCTTCCTGGAATCTTGGAAATTCCTACCTCCTCACACCAAAGTCAACTGCATACTCTAGTCTTGATCTGTGAAGGATTTCAGAATCCTAATTGAGTATGGTTTGGTGTTCTTTGCTGTTCTTTCCTTTTGACAGAATTTTAGGACTTCCATGCTTTTAGTGGTTGACACTAAACTAACTACATGCTTTTGTTCCCTGTGATTCTGAGCCCATGCTTAGGCATGCAAATGATTTCCTTCTCTGGGAGGTTAGGCACTGCAGTTCTTAGAAAGCAAAAATACAATGTGAATTTTGTCCCCCAATAACTAGTGAAAAAGACCTCGTCAGTGTGATTTGTGGTCCTGAAGGGTATTTCTAACTCTGGGCACTAAGCATTTGCATCCATTTGCCTGCAGGCTGGGTCTGGGTTCTACTCCATTGGCCAGTTCCCGCCTGACTGCAGACATCTTTCTGGAATCTAGGATTCCACTCTTCCACAAGCTTCCAAGCTGACCTTCCTCCCATCTCTGCTCCAAGCCATCTTCCTGTTGTTGGCAAGCACAACAGGCCAAATACCATTTTCTGTCTGAAATGCGGCCTAGATGTAGCTTAGCAGTCAACAGTAAAGTAGGTTCTGCCAGTCAAATCCAGCCCATTGCCTTTTTTCCGATGCCTGTAGGTTAAGAATATTTTGTATACACTTAGATGGTTGGAAGATGTAAAAAGAAGACTATTTTATGACACATGACATGAAAATAAATGATATTCAATGTTCAGTACCCATATATGACATTTTATTGGAACACAGCTACATTCATTCACCGATTGCCCATGGCTATTTTCACACTACAATGCCAAGGATGAGAGCTTGTGACCCAAAGTACATAGTCCCTGTAGTGGAAAAGAGTTACTTTACACACAATATCCCCTAACCTAGATAAGGTTCATAATTGAGTCAACTTCACTGAAAAATTTTTTTTTCTTAATTATTTAATCAGCAAGAAAGTTTGTACTACTTATGCTAAAAGATTTTTAAAAGTGAGTGAGTTTTGCATAAATGTACTTAAACAGTTTATTCACAGCCAATGTCTTTCACACAGGCATTCTGGCTGAGAATCCCTGCAAATTAAACCTGAGGTCATGTTTTGTTGGTTTCTTTTTGGTTTTTCTTGTTGTTGTTGTTTTTTTTTTAATTTTTATTTTGTATTATTCCACGTTTGCAGTACATAATGATTGCATCCCACATAAGAAGTTGGTACCTGTACATATCATCTCAATCCTCTCTTCATCTCTCCTTATCCTCTTCCTCCACTGATCCAATTCTTTTTTTGTAAAATACATCTTATATGTTTATTTTCTTATATGTTTAATTTTGTTCTTTATTTACATCTTGGGTTTATCATATAAGTGAAACCATCTGCTATTATGTGTCAGTTTGTGTGTCTGATTTATGACACTTAACATTATAGTTTGAAGGTACATTAATTTTCCTACAAATAACTCAAGTTCATCTTTCTTTATGGTAGAGTAGTACTCCATTGTATATAAATACCACATTTTCTTTATTCATCCATCTGCTCATGAATATACAAGCTATATCCTAGATTTAGCTATTATAAAGTGTGCTGCTGTAAAAAAGATGGGTGTGCCTGCATCACTGTAATACAATGTAACTCATAATGGGGTGCCCTATGTCCCTCCTGAGTACTGGCTTGCTGTCTTCCCAATGTATACTGCCTATATTTTCTCCACTCTCACACTGGAAAATGTGAATAATGATTGCTCTTACAGTGGGTTTAATAATATCTTTCCAATATTTATGGCCACCCAGAACCTCAGAATGGAATCTCATTTGGAAATGTGGTCTTTACAAATGCAATTAATTATCGACCTAGACATAAAACCTGACATATCCCATAGGCCCTAAGTCCTGTGACTGGTATCCTTAGAATGAGAGGACACAGATATATGAAGAAGGCCATGCAAACACTCAGAAAGAGATTGAAGTGGTGCTGCCACAAGCCAAGGGATGCCCGGGCCTACCAAAAGCCAGATACAGGCAAGACAAGATCCTCTCCTAGCAAATGTACAAGGACTTCAACACAGATGACACCTTTTTTGAGCTCTTAGGTTCCATGACCAGAGAGAAGAAAATCACAAACTAGTACGCTGCTATTGCAGCTACAGAAAACTAATATGTCTCTTGCTTCCACAGTTTTCCCAACTTCCCAAGATTTTTCACAGGTGTGCAATTTTTAGTGATCAGTCTCTAAATTACTGCTGCTCTTCTACTGAGGTAAAGTGAGACACATCCACTTTGTATTTATTCATAAAAGCCGGGAATACTGCCTGCTCTTTGCTAACTACTTTCTTATCAGATGATTCTAAACAGTTTTTGAAATTAATCCTCTTTGGGAGGCTCAACCATTTGAGAGAAAGCTTATAGCTTCCTATAGCATTCTTCACGCCCACTTTCTATTGGCCTTCATTTTCATCTAAGGTGCCTCTTGAGGATAGCTGTGTTTCGGCCATGGAAATCCTGACTTTTAGCTGCCATCTGAGCATTCTGCTAAAGTCATCTCACCAAGGGACAAAAACTCGGAAAACTTCTGAACCTAGAAAAGCTTCTCTAACAAGTTGTGTCATATGTTATTCATTTAGAGCTATTGCAAAAGCACCACTTCTCACCACATCCATAAATGAAAAACACATGAGTGTAACCTGTAATATCACAAGAAAAATAGCTCTTCTCGTGTGTTCAGGCTCCAGTTTTTGAAATATGAACCTAGCAAGGGAACTTTAATTTAAGGTGTCATGTTTTTCCCCCTTATTTTGCTGATGGAGAAGCTACATTCAGAAAGTTAACCCATACATACAGAGTAGTACACTGTACACCAAATGTCATCATGGGAATGTCAGTGAGACCACCGAGGCCCACTGTGGGTGTGTGGTCATGTGACTTTAAGCAAATGATCCTTAGTTTCACTGAGACTAAGTTGCAGGATCTGTGAAAAATGAATACTGACAATCTGAGCTCCTATTGGGACTGGATCAATATAAAATGATGCACATGAAGACATCTGTAAACAATAAAATATCAAGGTGATAGTTTTTCATTATTGTCACCTATATTATAAACTTAATTTGGTAATCAACTCATACTACATTTTCAAATGCTGGTTAATTAAAGATTACTTGCTCTCATGTCAATTAAAAATACTAAACGGACCTACAACACTCATAAAGAGTTTTATAACTCTTCTCTAGAGTCCTTTGCATTTACTATTTATGTTGAATCAATATAGTTATCTGTCAATTTTTCTTATTCTTTAATGCAGAATGAGAGCAGTCTTTTTTACGACTGGCTGAGAAAGTGCTAAACTGATCGATATATCTGGTGATAACAGGCTGATTTGGAATACATATAAGAAAAGCTTACCACTTCACTGTGTACTGAATCTGTCAAAATACTTTCCTATAAGTAATATGAAGATAGAACTTCTCTATCTTCCATTAGTTTAGTAGATGGTAACAAAAGGATTAGATGGTTATTTGATGAGTTCACAGCTTGGTACTTTCCAATGAAATATATCACCTAGCTGTTATTTTTTTTTAAGTTGAAATATTATGAATTTCTAGTCACATTCTAAATCTAGTAAATTCTAATTTTCCCATATTTATTTATTCTTATCAGTTCCCATACTCTTTCCAAAGGTGCACAGTCTTGGAGGACTATGGGCAAGGGAATAAATGGCTGGTGTTACTTTATAAACAAGGGGGATCTGGGCTGAGCCACAATGGCAAAACACATCCTCAGAAATTTAGAGCTAGAAGAGATCTCACTGAGGCATGAGTCTAGCATGCACATCTGACAAGAGGCTTAGAAAGGGAAAACTCACCATCTCAGTTTCAAAACCCAAGTCTAGGACGGAGTGGAACCCACATATCAATGTACCTCATCCAAACCATTGTTTACAATGTTCCACAAGGCTGTACTTACACATATTTCCTTTCAGCCATCTCATGAAAATCAAAAAACTTATTTGAAGTGTTTTCAGCTGTATCAATTTTAATAATAACTTATATTTGTATAACATAGAAATTGATATTTTGATACAGAATAAATAATCTCTTGCCTTCTTTTCAACCAAGAAAAGGTCAAAGTTGAAAGGATTTAAAATCAAAGAACACCAAGACAGACATACAAGAAAATGCATGTTCTTCTGGATTTAAAAACTGGAATGTTGAAATTGTTGACATTGTTCCAGGATGCTGATGGCTAGAATCAGTTACCAAAAAACCTCATAGAAGAATATGCATGTGAGACAATCATACTTGAAGATGAAGAAAGAAACATAAAACTAGATAATTGCATGGCTTTTAATACTCCAACACTGAGATTTTTTAATGTCAATGAGCAAATGGAAGAGACAGAAAGAATGAGCGGTAGACATCCACAGGGAAATAGTACACAGCAGCCACTGAGCCTTGGGAAAGCTCACAAAGGAAGATTCAATGCCTACAAAAGAGATAGGATATTTTTCTTTAAGGGAGTGGACAACAGACTCAGGAGAGCTCAGAACTTGTTGTTGGAACTGGTGAAGACAGTTGGCTGTGAGAGTTTCTAAGTCACCTAGGAAGTCAAGGGTGCTGAAATGTTAAGTTCAGCAACATGTCCTGGTTGCCATTTTGCTCACACATTAAATAAAAAGGACAGGATAGCTTTTGAGTCCTGCTCCAGTTTGGTTCTAGAAAGGCTCAGTTGCAAAGAGACTGGACTGTCCTAAGAACAGGCCTGGCAAGTTTTCCATTTTCATTCTTCCTAATGCCATTCTCTCTATCCAACACCAATATGTACATACATGAACTGTCCTCCAGATTCATAATTCCACCTAGTATTGAAGGGAAATTTCAAAATCAATCTCTTATTTATTTTCTGTAAAATGTTCCCTCCTTACTCCCAAATGCTAGTATCTCATAGGTTCGTCTTCCTACTATGAGAATTTTAGTCTCTTTTCCTCAGGACACCTTTCCCAATCACTGAAATAAGACAGATTCTAAATTTAATCCTCTTCTATCAACTTTGACCTCTTCATTATAAAGAATGCTGGGCTTGGTGTTTTGTTGCTGTCACTATCTTTTCTGGATGCTCAGTGGAGACACTTCATGACTTTGAGGCAGTGGTAACAAACCTGCAGTACACATGCTGCAGCGGGCTGTTTTGTACCACTGAAAGTTCTAAAAGATTAGCCATAACTGCGTTAAGGAGACACTACAATTAAGTGGAAATATGAGAATGTGCAGTAAGAGAAATGAGTTTGTATTTTGATGAAACTAAGGAATGGAAATAGTTAACCTAAAAGCATAAACAAAAGGGAACCGCTGGGGAATGGACTGGCTGGAGGGCAGGCACAGGGCATTCCAGACTCTACACACTTTCAGAATGAATGCTAAGGTGAGGAGTCTCTCCTGGTACCATGAAAATGTTCAGACATTCAAAGATACCTCCATTCTTGAGAGGGTAGGAATTGGGCCAGTGATTATCTGGGATTGAATGGAACTCTATTTCCATAAGGAATGGAAAAAAAAAAAACATTTGTGATGTACATTCAGTGACAAATGCTTTGTGTGAGTGTCACAGAGCAGCCATGCATCTGTGCTCTGGAGGAATTACCTCCATCGTGTCTGTGTAGCCACTTGGACCCACCTATAGCACGAGTGCAAAGACCTGGACATCCTCTTCACCTCTCACACAGGGGACCTGAGCTAAATGAGAATCAAGATGTATCATGTACTGGTACAAACCCTCAATGTTGAATGTGGTCATAATGTACATATAAAAAGTACCAATAAAATCAATTTTTAAAGATAAAGCTGATTGTGCCTTCAGTACTCACTGCATACTGCATAAAACTAAAGAGGCACAGTCACAAATGTGAGCAATAATTTTTCATCTAGTGGTTGATAATACTAGTCACTAAAACAAGCTAGAAAAATTTCATATAAGTTCCATTCAGCTTTTCTCAGAGACTCCTAGTTTTAAGGGCTTGATTGCAGCCAAGAACAACACCTAAAACAAATGATACCTTAGGGTGACAATGGTCCACACACTGGTACTGTACTTTCAGAAACTTATCACTATAAGACTGAAAGACCAGTCTTTTCACTTGTGTATGATTACTTAGTTCCCAAACAGTACCAACAACAAATTCCACCAAAATGCCAAGCTATCTACAAGACTGTTCAGATTTTTTTATCCTCAAGTAAGAATAAACAAAAACATCTGCAACGAAATCATGTATGAAGTTATATTTATTAACAAATTCATTTGCTATTAAAACACCATCTGTGAGACACCCTAGGTTTCCACTCAGTTTGAATAGGCCTTTTACTGTTTTCAGATGCAGTTCCCAGAAAATTCTTCTCAACCCAACTGCAGAACACATTAGCCTTCTTTCGGCTGCCTGGAATGCTAATACATTGAGTAACACAAAGATTTCAAACAAATTATTTGTTTAAATGGCATAACTGAATCAAAAAGGTAACCTTTTGCAAAAGTTGGTTAGACTTCTACTATCTTTACTATTATGTAGAAATTTTAAGAAGCATGGAAATGTTTCATAGATGAGAAAAAAATTTCCCCACCATATATACCAAGTATAGGCATTTAAACAAATGTGGGCACATAAACACAAAGGCATATCACATTTCACTATGAGTTTGTAATATCTCCATTCACAACTCTAATCCTGTTTGCTGATCTATGTATCTTAGATTATCTGTTCTTTGCTCTTTCAGCACCCTCCCATCCCTACACATGTCAATCTCTTGTCTCCAAGGTTGAGAATGCTCAAAACACTGTTGCAATTGCTCCATGAATAAACCTTTTTAAATAACTCTAATGCTACCACTCAGCAAAGACAGCTACAGGAACTAAAGATACAGAACTCAGTGCCTGGAACTCTTGGCGCCAGAAACTGGGGCTGGATTCTAAAGCTAAGTGCTTTTGAAAAGCACATCAAGATTTAATAGGGTGAATTTTCAGACTTGGTTAGAGTTTTAGCCACATAAATTCCATTAGGTTCAAAGCTCCATAATACTCTACCCTGACTATATTTATTCCCATATTTGAATCTACATTCTTCTAAGATCTCCGTGGGACACTCTAACCTCTCATTTTTTTTCCTCCTATTTTTGGTTTTCACATCATCCCTGAATTGTGTATGTTCTACTGAGTTTAGTACCATAAGCTTCTCTCTGCTCTTCTTTAAAATTCTTCCTTGAGACGTGTACTTTTAAAATGAATAGTCTCTCCACTGATCACCCATAATGACTTTCTTGCACCTGACTCATTTTTTCATACAAAACTCTATCAAAGTCTATTTGCACCACCAGTAAAGGCTGCTCCTGGGATAATCATCTCCAGAGCTGATGACAGCTCAGACTTTATTTGAAAGTGCACCTCATATTGGTGTGCCAGAGCACCGAGTGAAAGCATGAAGTCAGTTTTGAATCTGGGTCAGTCCATTTGTGAATGTCTGAGAGAGAGGATTACAATGGGACGGATCTCACTGGGTCTGAGACCTGTCACCCCATTAATGCAGTAGGGAAACAGGCTGGCAGGCTATTGTATGGAGCAGACCCATTTCCAGGCCAGTCCTGAATGATGACAACACTATGTAAAGAGGGACAAGCAGATGCAAGGGGAAAGAATGGGATAAGTATGACACCCCCATCTCCCATTACAGTTTCCATTCAAAGGGAATTGTGTGGTTCTTAAAGCCAAAAAAAAAAAAAAGCAATATCAAGTCATCCATTAGAAATTAGGTATAGTATTTCTCAATAACTATACAGTAGAGCACAGAAGAAACAAACAGACTATACAGACTATAATGAAAGAAGTATAGCTGAAGTTGAATTTTACATTAATTTCTATCTTTATATTATTAGGTTGACATTATGGTTTTGAAAATGTAATCAAGTAATAATTTTTAAAATCTGTCCACTCATTTATTGAATAACTACTGTGTGCCAGGCATTTGCTAGGTGTTTGGATTACAGGGGGGATGAGATAGTCCTTGCCCTCAAGGAGCTCACAGTCTAGGAGAGGAGAGAGACACAAAGGAGTATTTACAATACAGAGAATTACGTGTCAGGCAAGCCGAGTGTAACAAGGTGCAAAGGAGTTCAGAGAAAGCACTCTGTCATTAAGCTGGGAGGACCAGAAAAATTTTTGCAGAGAAGATGACCACTGAGCAGAACTGAAGGAGAAATAGGAGTTCACTGGGATGACAGGAGGGTGAGGAAAGATTCTCAGCTGAGAAGACAGTAGGCAGAAAAGCAAGGAAGTGTGACAGAGCATGACATATCAGAGAACCATGGGGGGTTCCACATGGCTGGGGTTGCATCAGTAGATGGAGAAGTGGTGAAATGAGAAACAAGAAAGGGAGGATGGGCCATAGAGAACAGCCTCATATATGTGGGGAGCAGAAAGTTGAACTTGGTCCTAAAGTGATGAGAAGACACAGAAGAGCTGAAAGTGAGGAATGACATGGTCAGATCCACCAATGAGATTAACCTTTATGGAGGACCGTTGGAATAGAGGTGAGATTAGAGGGAGGGACCAGTTAGGAGGGGCTGTCAGAGGGCCTGAGGTAGTGAGGGTGGAGAAGAGGCAGCAGACTGGAGAGATACTTAGGAGGAAATTTAACAAGACTTGATGAATGATGACACAAAAAGCGAACTTGCCTCAGAAATGAACAATATTAAAAACATGTGTCCCAAGAGTCTGACTGACAGCCCCAGGCCTCCCTTCCTTTGCATCCCCATTGTCCACTGACATCAGTGCATCTGCTGAGGAGGAACAGAGAAAGATGAGCTAGAGGGCTCGCACAGGCAGACTCTTGTACTGCCCACACCACTACCTTGGAGTCGGCAACAATTCAGACAGGGTGCCTGTTACTCCTATGAAGTAAGAGTTTTAACTACTTTCTTCCTCTGTGTCTTTTCAAGCCTTTATTCACCAGCAAGAGGAATCCAATCTAAAGGCAGAGGCTTCTTCCAATCAAGTGCTTGAGGCGCAGTAGGCAGCTGCTTACATGGTGGTGTCTGAGGGGCAGCCCCTTACATGTCCCCCACCCAGGGGCTACAGGGCCTGGAATCCAATCATTAGTGATTCACTCCTTTGAGAGAGGCTTTGGTCTCTCTGGACTTCTGTTTTACAGGCAATAATTCCTGAGATAAGTAGGATATTTAGTCATTCTAAGCCCAGTGGAATTTTGTTTCTCATAATGCCTCTGCTTTGACAGAAGGCGTGGAGGTAATAAATATGAGTAGGTTACGCCGGCGCCTGTGGAGGGAGGTGATGCAGGAGGAGGAACGAGGGTTACGCAATGTGACATTAAGATTGTGCCTAGAAACAGCCCTGTAAGCACTCAGGAAACTAAAATTCTTAAATAATGCCTTTCACTTGAGGTTCTAGAAATATCACACTTGTACATCCTTGAACTTTAAAGAACTTCTAGGTTTTACATTTATGATACACTTTTGGCAAATGAAGACCTATGCTAAGTAACTCACCAATGCTTCATGAGCCTTGTACTACTTCTGATCAGTTAAAATGTCCAGTGCTAGTAATTCTTATGAAATGCAATTTCAAATATATTTTCTGAATCAGGAAGAGGGAACTGTGTTTGCAGAGTGTTAATCAGTCATGTCACAAGTGACTGGAGATCAAGAATCAGCCTCTGACCTTGAAGAGTGTCACATACAGCTCAATAAAGTAAATAGGAGCTATCTGTGAACACTCGGTAATAGAGGTTAGAAAACGAACTAAACAATGAAACAAAACTTTAAATATTACTTACTTCACTTGTTTGGAGGAGCGTGAACTTTGGCAGTTTAGTCTTTGAACTGGCTGCACTGGGCTTTCCATCCAAGAGGGATCCGAATGAGAGATTCCCAAAGCTGTTCTCAAATTCAATAGAAGGTTTCAGTGCTGGAGAGATGTCTGGTGCCTGGTCCTGGCCATCCATGGGTCTTACATAGGCTGTTGGCTTTTGCTGCCCCATATTTGTTTTGCAGTAAAGCCCTGGAGGGAAGTTCTGAGCCACAAGGCCACTGCTAGGAGCTAACAGAGAGGAAGCAACAAGGGGAGACCCAGGTGCTTGCACTGTAAATTCAGATTCTTCTGGCAAGTTGGACTGAAAGATTTCTTTGAAAGCATCTTCTCCACTAGCCTTGGGATCATTGTCTTCCTTTGAAGATGGGTTGGACTCTTCAGCTGGGCCAATTTGGGGCTGTTCGGCTGGGTAGACAAAGAAGTCTTCCAGTCTGGCTTGAGGCTGGTCCTGTGTGAAAGTCTGCATCTTGTTTGGCTGACTACAGGTCTGGCTCGCCAGTGTAGCGCTAGAGTTATGACTATCTCGTGACCACTCAGGTTTTGACTTTCTGTTGCTGTGTATGAGAGTGGAATTCAGTATCACGACAGACGGTGGAGGCACTGGGGCCGAGGAGTGGGTATTATCCTGGTGAGGTTGGATCATCCGGTTCTTTTGTTCTGGAAAAAAGCTTGACTCATTTTTGTTGACGGGAGTCTGGGGCACAGAATTCTTTGGGATTCCCACTAGATGATTCTGATTAGAATGGTTAGTTAGCAAATCCTTCATTTCATCATAGTTTCCAAGCGTGTTCTGGACTCGGTTGGCAAGGGCATCACCTTTGTTTGTCTAAAATAACAAAAAGATGGGGGTGGGAGGAGAGAGAATGAATAGGTTTGTGTTTCCTAATGTTAATGTTTCAAACAGATGTCTTAAGTAGACTAGCAGATAGGGTTCTTTAAAATTGTCATGCTGCTATATAATTTCATATTTTTCATGTGCTATGGAAGAGAATATCAATAATGCTCCTGTAAGAGCCTACTGGAATGAGTGTGTATGATTCACGGTTGGTGTGCTTCATGGCCTGCCTCTAAACATGCTCGATGGGAGAAACTTTTTAAATTACATAATTTATTAATTTTATTAGAAAAATTCTTATTTTAGATCAGATGAGCTGAATGTTTACATTATATATTATGGAAATTTACATTATGATTAACAACTGTCATTTATTGATCACTGAAACTACAATGGAATGTTCCGTTTACATATATTTTTAACACATCAGCCTTTATGTTGCATTGTACCATGAAAAAGGCTTAGCCCATTCAGGAAGAAACTCAGTTATGCTGTGTTATCCTGACTATGAGAACTTTAGCAAAGGTATAGGATTAAACAATATTTAATTGAGCTAACTTATGGCTAAAATGAATCTAATTCCTTTTAATCAAAGAACTGTATACATTACTGGTGTCTGTCTACATAATATAGGGCCAACTGTGTTTACATGTTGATGATTCATAGCTGTTTACTTGGAAATGATGCAATTGTTGATTAGCAGTGACTCAAGCTCTCCTGTGTTTTTTCAGTGATTTAGAAAAATTTATTCCAAAATTTAAAGTTGTTTAAGTCAATCAAAACAAAGTAATCTCTTCAAAGTAATGTCAGCCTAATGTGCAGGAATTACAGAGGCAATCAAATCAATCTAGGGACAATCAAAAGACCAGCTCACCATCTCCTGTAGGATATACTAATCCCATAAAATGGCTGTGATTGTTTTTAAAATAATTAAGCTCCTAACTAGGTTTTTGCAATAAAGAAAGCAAAGCTTTCATGACTAAAAAATAGTGGGTAGCTGTGTACTTGGAAATGACTTTGATGAAAACTCAAGTTGTTCATTCTTGGAAATCACTTTTATTATTTTCTTTACATACCAAAGAGGTTATCAAAACAAGCTATTAAATTCAGAAGGGCAGGGTCGGGTATTTAGCTCAGTGGTTCCGGCATCTGCCTTGCTAGTGCAAGAACCCAGGTTCGATTCCCGGTAACCACATACAATATTGGGCGTGGAGACACAAGCCCAGCAGCAATCAGAACCACATACCACAGTGCTGGGCATGGTGGCTCATGCCTATAATCCCAGAATTTGGGAGGCAGAGGCAGTAGTTCAAGGCTAAGTTCAGGGATAGCCTGAAATGCAAAGGGAGACCCTGTCTAAAAAAAAAAAAAAAAAAAAAAATAGAAGTCAGAAGAGCAAAGGACTTCTTTGTGTCTAGGCTGTATTATCTTGGCAAAAAGTGTTACAGTCAAAGAAGACTCCTATTATTCATGGAAGCATCCAGCAATTGAGCCATTGGGTAGAGAAGGCATCACCCCGTGGGTGTCCTTCAGATTACAGAAGCCATAGGCACGCTCACCATGCACAGGAGAGAGTGACCGCTTCCCTGTTGGCAGACTTTCCACTAAAGATATATGTTTAATATCTAAAATATGTCATATGCCCTCAAAAGTGCCCAATTTCCTGGTGGACTCAGGGAGTACACCTGCCCAAGTGTGGGATCTCTATGTTGTATGACTGTGTGTTGTTCTCTGTATGTGAAGATGAAAGAATATGCGGATGGATGGAGAGTGAAGTGCTAGAGATGGATGAAATCACCCATAAAAAGGAAATGTAGAACAAAAAGATCAATTGGGCTCAGGTGCCAACCCTGGAAACATCAACCTTGAAGAGACTGGAGGAAGAAGAGGACCCAGCAATGATACCAAGAAGGAGAAATCACAGAGAGAAGCAAACGAATAACGTTGGCCTTCTTGTTATCACCATCTACATGTACCACAGGAGGTATTTCACTCACACCACATGTTCAGTCATATAAGACACTTCCAAAGAAATGAGTGCAGTTATAGAAATAGAATTTCAAAGATTTAGGAAAACTATGCTAAATATATGATAAGGGAGTTCAGTGTGCGATAGGGAGCTTTAGAAATCCAGTAAATACATGTTGAACTTAGTTTGCTCATCCTCAAAAATATGTCATATTGCATCATGTGCAACCTTGGTGCTGAAGTAGTGATTAATCAATTAACATTGTATATAATTCCCCACTGAATAATCTCTCCATTTTCAAGAGTACATTTGAAAGACATATTTAAAAGGTTTGGATGGGTAGAAATCACTTTTATTCCCTGAAATTCCCTAGCATTGTCATTTTTAATCACAGATATTACTTTTTAGCAAAGCAAGAATAAATTCTTTGTGTATAGCCATCTCCTAGAACTGAGCTGTACAATGAACTATTTGGGCAGCAGCCAAAGCCAGTCTCTCTCTAGTCAATCCCTAACATAAAACAAGGAAATGTCATCATGCTGAGGCCCCAGAAAGAATACGATGCAAGCTTTAAACATCTGCAGGGTTTTTCTGGCCTCTGAAACAGATTGTCTCTTGGGCCAGATGACTGCTTGGCTAACCCACACTGATCGCTAACTATATTCAAGGATCTGACACTACCAGGGAAAACACTACAGAAGCCTGACCTTGTCCCCAGGCATTACAGAGACCATCAAAAACTGCTTGGCCCAGAGACGTCATCCTGACTGTCTGGGTCAACATCATCAGCATCTAATAATCTCACTTCTTATATGCTTATGTGAGAGTTATTCACATACCTGCCCTTGTTTCAGTAGTAAATAGAAGAGACATCATCTTGTCCTCTGTGGGAAGAAGTGTGTCTAGTTCTCATGTCTCTTTACTTATGTTTATGGTTATAATAATCTTGGTTTCTGAGGCATGCTTACATTTTTTTTTCACATGTACATTGCAAAATATGCTTGAAATTAGAAGAACTTCTGAACTGCTCAGTATCTAAAACTGTGTCTAAATAAATAAAATTAAGGGAAAGTTAGTTTGTCTGAATACGTTTAGAAAATCAACCTCATCTCTATATACATTAACTATTGTTATTAATTAAATATGAACATGTACATATACATACAGATTTCTTTCATAGGATAAAACTGTAACTGTTGAAGGTCAGAAGTCATTTTTTACTCATGTTTACCCAAGACTTAACACCATGCCTAATGCATATATAGTGTCCAATACATTGTTGCTTAATATTACAGAAACCAACTATAATTCATATCCTACCAGAATAAAAAATCTGCAAAGGCCTAGAAAAAATTGACATAGAAAGGCAAAAGTCAAGCTGATTTGGTTGAATAATTAACACACTTAAAGTTGAGCTTCCTGGTAGCTAAAGCAAATAAGGAAAGTTCCTAGTTTAAAGACATATCTTCATCTGATGAAAAAAGCATGTCTCAATTCATTAAATAAAATAAACAAGTAGTTGATGTTAAAAGTGAAAAAGAATTGGCTCATTTAAAAGAACCTTTGAGCAATAAAACAAATCTGTTTTCAGCACCAATTTTCCAGGAGATGCAAAGATGCTTTCCACACAGATTTTTCTTGTGATGACAGAAAACCAAAGGCATCACACTGAAGTCTAACGCAGCCAAGGCAGATTTGCATGTGGTGGTAGTCTCTAGGCTAATGCAATGTAGTATATATTTTCCTTCAGCACTATGACATAGGGTAGAGCTGGGGTAACCTATAAGAATGGAGGCCTGGTGTCTCCCTTAGATGCAACAGACAATTCAAAGTTGAATTAACTGGTGACACTTCGTTTTGCTGAGTGAAGAAAGACCCATATGCTTTGCATGACAGATGTGCTGTGGTTACAGGTCATAATTACTATGGTCATTGTCATGACATATCAGTAAATTCAAAACATGCACGAGTAAAGTTCAGGCACAGAGGACATACGGACATAGAGCCCCAAGTCTACCAGTCAATAATCACCAAATAATGTCCAGTCCAGGCTGTCAAAATAAACTCTCTGTCTCTCCATGACTGGGGATGGACAATTGACAATCAGTTTTTAACTTTCTCAAGCTGTAGATATGAGGTCCACTGAATCCACTGAATAGAAAACCCAATGGAGCCTGAAATACGTTGACATACACCTACAACATGTGCTCTCACTATGCATCATAGCAATTTCTATTCACATTAAATTTTTTTTCACCCTCTGTATTCTTAGTAATCCTACTAAGGAGCAGGGTGTTCTTGGCAGTCTTGAGTGAACATTACAAACACAGCAAAGATGAAATTTAGTCACTTCAATCAATTATTGGTTTCTCTCAATTTGGCCATTTCTTTACTTCCCATTCTAGATAATTGGTTGACTCCTTAAAGGTAACCTCTGTAGCCATTATTCTGTAAGTAATCATGGTTTCTCCATCATCAAGGAAATGCATTTTCCAAGTTTATTCAGGCATAAATTACATGTCTGGTTTGTGACTCATGACTAACAGCACTCCTTCATTTAAGCTTTTTGCCACTCATTACTCTAGGAAATGCAAACTTCCCTCAGTTTGCTTCTAATGCTATCTACAAATAAGTAGTATAATTTCTTTGCCAGACTAATGTGCTAGGAGCTTATTGTACCATATTATTTCTTTTTAATATAAGAGGCAAAATAATTGAAGTTTTAAGGTTCTTTTTTACTGCTCCTAAAGTGTGTGATTTAATTAATTCTTTTATTTTAATCCTAATATTTTCATAGATAACCTAAGCTATACATCTTTCTTTCTTTATTCTAATTTTATAGAAGTGACAATGCCTGGAATTTGTACAGCACTTTAGAGAGTTCACAGCAAAATTTTCCAGGTTGTTTCACTCAATCCTTACAACAACCATGGGAGTCAATAGAGTAGCTCTGGTTCCATCTGGACTTTACCTGGCCTAGTGCATATGACACTGAATAAGCCATTGACACCGCTCATCAGTTTCCTCATTCTCATGGAGCTGTGACAAGCTGTAAAATGTTAACTATTGTTATTATGATTCATCTCCAAGAGAAGGAAACTATGGGCCAGAGAAACAAAGTTTCTTCCCCATGCTCACCTGGCAGATAAGCTTAGCAAGTTTTTTGATTTCCTGTGAGAGCATGAGCATCTTCTAATTACATATATAAAATGACAAAGAACTGGGTGCAAAGTCTAAATATACAATGTACAAGTACATAAAGGTGCACAAACACCATCTTACTTCTCTGAATTAAAATTTCTCACGAGAAGCATGTGGAAAACATGTATTTTAATTGTTATAAGGAGCAAGCAAGCAAGCCATAAAGCCCTAGCATAGTGTCGTGCACATAGTGGCTATAGGCCAGAGCCTCACCAGTCTTCTCACACTCACCTAGACAGATCGAAGGGCTTCATCTGTCTTAGGTACTATGGAATTTAGAAATTACTGAACTATGCTCACCAGCATAGCATGAACTCCAATGTGAAAGGTATAAGCTAGGAAAGCAGCAACAGAGAAAGAAGTTTCCCACCAACTAAAACGGAGAGAGGTCAACACTGTTTTCATTCCAAGCATAGCAGAGGTGAAACAAAGAACAGGAAGGAACATGAGAGATCATCATTTCTTCTTTTAGCCAAGGAATGGTCATTGATCATAGAAACTGAGTTCACACTGGCTGGCTAGGAAATGTTGATGTTACTGGGTAAGTGATCAGTGTTTTAGGCTCTAGGGTAGCAAGAAATCTTCTCAAAGTCCTGATCCACCACCAATAGGTCTGATCTTCAGTTTCATAAGAATTCCCACTTTAATCCTAAGGAATAGTTGTGTTATTCTCATATGTACAAATGAGCTGTAAGCCAGCCTCGAGCTCCCATTGCCATGAACAGCCATATATCCCAAATAATCTGCCTCAGGCTTACTCTGTGGAGACTTTGGAGGTCCACATCAATTCTGGGGTCATAAAATGATGGAAAGAAGAGTAATACTCCTCAGTGATCTTCCAAGGAAACTTGAACACAGACACAACATGAGATGCCAACCAATTATCAAAGCAAGGATGAAAAAAAAAAAAAAAGAGCTACTTGGGCTGAGGATTTCGCTCAGTGGTTTTGGTGCCTGTCTTGCAAGCACAAGGACCGGGGTTCAATCCCCGGTAACCACATACAATACTGGGTGTGGAGACTTACACTGAGCAGCAATCAGCACCACATACCACAGTGCTGGGTGTGGTCCCTCACGCCTGTAATTCCAGCACTGGAGAGGCAGCAGCAGGAGGATTGCTGTGATGTGAGTTTGAGGCTGAGCTCAAGGCCAGCCTGAACTACAAAGGGAGACCTTGTCTCAAAAAACCTTTAAAAAAAAAAAAAAAGAGCTACTAGTTTATCAACTGTTACCATGATTCTTTCCTTTCATAGTTTTGACTCAAGAACAAAGGCCCTTCCCCATAAAGGGACATAAAGGCAATAAGCTACTAATCAGGTACCAGGCCTGGCCCTGTAAAAGACTAAATGTTCCCATCTGTGCCTTTACCTGATGTACCTTTGTAGTGTTGAGACAGACAGCTTTTAAAAACCTCTAATAACTCTGAGCATGGTTTCTTTTTCAACTACTTTTTAAAAAATACACTGCTAGAATCCAAAGATAAATATACACCCATAAAATAGACCTAGTTAGGAGACAGTAATTATCTTAAAGGTACAAGGCCATTAATTGACTGATTAAAAGTTAAAGGAGAATAGAACAAGGATTCTTCACCTCGTAATTGTGTTCAAGATAGGGTGGACGCACATGTTGAAGAATACATTCTCTGAGTAGAGCTCTTTTTCCTAACATATTCAAAAATAAGATGTACAATTTGCGAGGCTGTTCTTTCCTCACCTCCAAAAGGGGCATGATATCTATCATCTTTTGAACTCTGGCAAAAATGGAAGCTATGTCTTCCTTCTATTCTCTTGGTTTGTTCTCATTCCAGGGTCCTGTGCCCATCTTACTCCCCCTAGCTCATGATTCACTATGTTTGTATTTTTAAATACCATGCTATATTTTTAAAAATTTCCTCTGAAACCTTGTTTAACTCAGCTCTACCATTCTCCTCTATATCTTCCACATTTTCCTACTCCATTGACCTTGATTCCTTCCCATCAATCTCTAGACATGCTCATGTTTCTCTCACTTAAAAAAAACCCCACAAACCTTCTCTCCATATAATTACTCACCTTAACTTCTAACCTCCCTTCCCTTCTCCCTCTCTTCCTTTCTTTTTCCTTCCCTCCCTTTCCTTCTTTCTTTCCTTCCTCCAAATAAAATCTCACTGCAAAATCAACTGCTCTCTTTCTTTGCTTAATCACTTCCTGTTTCCAAGACATGACAGTTTGGCTTCCCTCAAGGATCACCACCATCAACAAAAAACAACTCTTCCTAAGGTCACCAATTCCTCCTTAATTGGCAAAATCAACAGCCATTTTACAGTCTTTGTATTTCCTGACATCTCTGAAGTATGTGACTAGCAAACGACTTCTGCATAAAATCATCTGTTCCCTTCATTCCCATTAAATGTTCCTTTCCTACTTCCTTTCCTATTTATCTGATGAATCCTTTTCAGTTTATCTTTCTGGTCTCTCCACGACTTTTACACTGTAAATTCTGCCACTCCTTAGAAATCTCAATCATACTTAATAGTATTCTAACTTGATAATAAACATCCTCAGAGGTTCCACTGCAACTACATGATGATAATAGCTAACTTTCTTGTTTGACTACCCTGATACCTACTGCATATCTTACCCTTGACATTCCATCTCAAGTACAATATTCTCTAAACTATATCAATTATTCTTTGTATATGTGGCAATTCTGTTGTCCTGAATGACTTGTTAATGATACTACCAACCTCTCAAGTCAAAAACTATCTCATGCTACAGTTAGACACAAAATTCCATCATTTCAACTTCAGTACTCTACCTTCAATCCTTCCTGCAACTACAATAGCTTCTTAATTGTCTTCCTCCTTCTCCTCCCTCCCACCTACTCTCCATACTGCCTAAAACCATCTTTGTAAATTCTGTAACTGTCCTGTCAGGGTTATACTCTAATTTAAAAACTTGGAATCAACTTTTCTAAAAGCCCAGAATCATGTTCAAAGTTCTTAGAAAGAGCTACATTGCATTCACTGGTTTTTCTCCTGACTATCTCTCTCACAGTCACCGTGGGGTATTGACCCCTGCCGTGACACTTCCATAACACTTCCTTCAAGGCAAAGACTGTTTTATTCCCCTATATACACTTGGCTAAGAGAGTGACTAGCACACTGTAGGCCATCAGAAATACTGGTTAAATTAATCATACATCCAAGTGCTTACATTCAAAGGTAGTATATAAATGGGATCAATTAAGATAGGAAAATGCTTTTTTAATGAATTATACTATTAGTGACAGATTTGAAATCTGTAGCATAGGTGACAAGTCTGTTAGGATTAGTAAACATGAAAAGCACACAGATGTGTCAATCAAAAGCTCCTTACTTGCTTTGAACAAGGTAATAAGACTCGTATTACTAGCCACCAAAATAAACAGCATACTCTTTGCCCCTAGGAAATACAATATCTGGACCTACTCTGTCCTTATTCAGAATGTTTCTTTTTTAGAAGCATTGTCCTTTAAATGATATTATTCTAAAATCACAACTATTGAAACTTTTCAACATTTGTCGTTTTATTTTTTACATCCTTTTCTGTTTCATTACAGAAAATAATATTCCTAATACATTAAAAAAATCAGCTGCCAGTAATCCAATTCTTCCATCATAAATTAGATTAGTTGCCCCTAACTCCACCCCATATAGAAAGCTCAGAGACGTTCATTGTAAAATCAACACTTGTAGATATAGTAGTTTGATTGTTAATGGAGCTACATACTAGCTAGAATATCATGAGAAAATCAGTCTACCTACCTATCCTCTCTGGATAGGCAGTCTTTTAACCTATGATTATTACCACCAAGAAAAATGATTGGCTTTTTCCTTTATCTTATGACTGTGAAAGATAAAAAGAAGAGCAATAGCCTTGCAATGGGTTGCACTGATTGGGAAGAGAAATAGGCATCTGTCCTTTGACATTTTGCTAGAGTCTTCAGAACCTCCCTAGCTGATCATAGATGCCCTAAAAGGCACAAGGAGAGGACATTTCTTGGTAGGACAAGTTTTGGGCAGTATGGAGCTCCTTGGAAATCAGAAGTCGCACAGGCCTCTGTCCAATCTTACTGTGCTTCCCAAAGATGATGGGCTTTGTTCCTGAAGGTTTTCTCAGAAACTTGAAATTACCCCAAGTACAGCTTATGTATATATACATATATTATACTTGTAACATGTATTCTCCTGGCAATGATTTATGTGCTTTAAAATAAGTTAAATGGTGGCTAATGAGTTCAAAAACAAAACAAGCAATAAGTTCCCAGAAAGATAAGTTACATACATAATCGGCTACCTTGTAGGGCTCCCCAAAAAGATCAAAGCCTGAAGAAAAGAGATCATCTTCTTGCTGAACTTCTTGATTCCTTCGTTCCCATTCCCTTTTTTTAAGTGCAGTACGGTCCTGTTCATAGTGACTGACATGAAATGAAAAGAAAAAAAGAGAAAACAACTGATTAGTCATGTGAATTATCTAGATCTCTCCTGTCATTAATAAGAGAAAAGCATAAGTCAGTGTTACTGAAGTTGGTATTGTAGAGCGAGGAATCTTTTTATTTAAGATCCTGAATGTTTCCTGAAGATAAAGAAAAACAGCAGAAACTTGCTTATTGGAAATTGTACTCTGTGGCCACACAGGAAAGGCAGAATTCTCTTCCTCTATCTTGATTACCTCAAGCAATTGCACACACCCTCAAAGTCATTCCACTACACGGAAAGTACTGAATTAAAGTCACATTGTATTGCCAAGTGCCTGAGGCTCAGAATCCACAGATGTCACAAGAGGAAAGGAATTAGCAAAGTATGGAGCGCCTAATAAATGGGGATATTGTCACAAACCCATAGGTACAGCTCCACCTGTTTTAGGGAGGTGACAGAGGGGTTTAAAGATATTAAACACTTGTGTGGAGGTATATACGAAAAATAAATAAACTAAATTCCTTCATTCCTTTGTGTTTGATTGCTTTTGTTTGGTCATTCTATAGTTTATTTCATAAGTGACCAAAAGCCTGTTGGGGAGTTTTATCCTAAAGAGAAGAGTGTAGTTTAAAAATCAAAGTATTGGGCCGGGGATTTAGCTCAGTAGTTCCAGTATCTGTCTTTCAAGGGTCCCGGGTTCGATCCCGGTAACCACATACAACAATGCAGGGCCTGGAGACTCACACCCACCAGCAGTCAGTACCTCACACCACACTGCTGGGTGTGGCGGTTAACGTTTTTAATTCCAGCACTTGGGAGGCAGAGATAGGAGGATTGCTGTGTGAGGCTGAGCTCAGAGCAGCCTGAACTACAAAGTGAGACCTTATCTAAAAAAAAAAAAAAAAAAAAAAAAAGAATTCAAATCAAAGTACTAACCAGCAGTGAAAGAGAGCCTGTGTCAAAACCCTTGAGTGACCTTAATGCACAAATGTCTCAGGAACTCTAATTCTGTGACTCATCACATTTCAGTCTTTCTAATGGAAATAGCAGAAATTTCTAGATAACAATTTGGATAAATTTGTTGACCACAGAAATGACAGAAGGGAACTTTCCTTGTAATGAAAACTATTGTCTTCATCACATAAGACTGAAAATTAAACCATAGTCTCAAAGTCTTGCAGTGCAGGTTGAACATCCCAAATCTGAAAATATCTGCTCCCAAATCCAAAACCTTTTAAGTGCTAATGTGCTACAAGTAGAAAATTTCACTCCCAGCTTCATGTGACAGGTCACTGTCAAACTACAGGAACACTAAAAATATTGTCTGAAATTATCTTCAGGCTGCACGCCTAATGGTTAATATGCAACATAAGTAAATTTCCTGTTTAGACTTGGGCCCCATCCCTAAACATTTTCATTATGTATGTGCAAATATTCCAACGTTCAAAAATAAAAACATTTGAAATCTCAAACACTTCAACTCACAAGCATTTCACATAAAGGATACTGAACATGCAGTATACTTTGTTTTGTTCACTGTTTTCTTTCCCTTTCTTTTGATGTAAGCTTTATTCTAAAGGAGTATTAGTATTTGATGTAAGCTTTATTCTAAAGGAATATGCCGAGCAAACATATCAATGTATATAAAATGCTTAGTAGGTGCTGTATAAATACTGGTTTCTTACTTTGTCTTAATATTTCCATGTTAAGACTTAATTAGATAATTGATATGTAAATGAATGTAACTAGAAGAATTATGAGATATACTGATATAAAAGAACAGTCACCAGGATTTGAATACTTTTAAAACTTTAACGTCAATCACTAGTAGGCTAGTTCATTCATGAGTATCGTAACTTTAAATTACAAAATTAGAGTCTACAGTATGAACTATCACTGCAGCTTAGCTAGATGTCGATATACATGGATTGTAGGATGCCATTGTACTTAGTCATCCACCTTTCTTCACAGAAATTCTCCAGTTCTCAAATTCAAAGCATCTGCAAGGCAGCCATATCTTCCAGATAAATAGCTTCTATTTGTTTATTTTACAATGACTGGAGCACTTTAGGGTATTTAAATGTGAACCAACTTTCACAGTACAGACAACACTAGACACACGGGTCCTTATGGACCACTGCTGAATGTGTTCTGAATTGCTCTATGTGGAAAAGGAAAGCTTCAGATGCTTCCCCAAATCTCTAACCCAACGTCTGGGCTTTCCCCATCAGAAAAATACCAGGTTCAGACCCTGGAAGGTGGCCTTGTCATTTGTAGTCTCAGAGGCCCTCCACAGGGGTTATGTTTTCTAGTACCACCTTTCATTTCATTCATGAGTTGAGATCAGAGCTCTAAATAGTTGCCACAAATGTGCCCAGAGTCTTTGTGTTGGAGGCTATTGTGGAGTGAAGCAGGCATGGTCACATCTTCAGTCCATTAACCATGAACATCAGTTTGCACCTAAACACCACATATCAGCCAGAGGTAGTCCAAACCCATCAATTTGTCCAAATGTAGGAAAGTAGTGTCAGAGGAGGGAGAA
The DNA here is from genome assembly GCA_004026965.1 of Petromus typicus. Classification (NCBI taxonomy): domain Eukaryota; kingdom Metazoa; phylum Chordata; class Mammalia; order Rodentia; family Petromuridae; genus Petromus; species Petromus typicus. Next base: position 48,654 of record PVIR01000574.1, read on the forward strand.
GGAATAACAAATTAAAAGCGGTACTCAGCAGGGGAGGGGCAAAGAGGATTCTTTGCAAAGGACAAGGATACTTAATTCCTTTGCCTTCCAGGGCAGATGTTTCTCCACACACAAACAAGAACCAAAGTCTTTTGCTATCCAGGAATGTGAGCAAGATGTCAGTTTCCTAGCTATCTGCTCATTTCATACACCTGACAACTCCGAATGACAGGCCCATAGATCACATTTAATTCTCCCGTGAAGAGAACTGAAGTGCTTTGGTCTCTTGGCTTTGCAAACTACCTTCCCTCTCCTCGAAGGGAAAGATATAATTAAAAGCCTGAAGGAAAAAAGAGAGAAGAAGAAAAAGAAACATGCTTCGACTTGCATGACAAGCGTGCAAGCGGCCAGCAGGAAGGGCACTTCCGGGGCTTTAGACATGGCTTGGATTTGTTAGGAGCCTCTTGCCTGCATTTTGGATCCATTCATGAACTACCAAATTCCAGACTCAAATTTGAATAGCAGATTGAATGTGCATGCGGTGTTATCTGTTGCAAGCAAAATTGCCTGCTGCATTTTTTAAAAACACATTGAACAAAGAACAGTTAGTTCTCATATCTCTGGTAAGAGTGAATTTATTTTCCATAGAGTTCCACTACTCTTGGACGGCAACCAAATAGCTTCAACTTTTTCTTTTCTCACTCAGCATGGCATTGTATTGAAAGCTTCACAGGGTGAGGTCTAATGAGGAACGAACGACATGGTGATGAGGCTTTCAGCATGTAACGTCACTGATTTCTCACTGAAACCAACATTACTAATTTGAAGCACCAGCTAATTAAAACCGCAGCTATGTATTTAGCCTCTTGTTATACCTACTGCAGTTTATAATTATGAGGACCTCTTTATCTACTCAATTAAAGTTCTTACGATTCAAGCAGGTTGTGTTTGAACCTGTGAGCCCTGCAGAGGCTTAAGGAATGCATGTATCTGTCCCCTGATAATTTCATGTATCTTTACACTTGCAGGTTTATTTTCCAAAGGAAAAAGAGCTGCAGGGCCCACACAGAAACGCATGAGCCAGAAACTCGAATTAATCATCATATTATTTTTCTGAACAATCTGAGTTTATTCACAGTGATGAGGACAGGATGAATTGGTCCAATCATCATAAAAACCCATCTTCCTTGTGAGAAATTGAACTAAAATGATCAAGTCAAGGACTCACCACTCTTAACAAGTTAGGATGATTTTCTAGCTTTTTCTTCAGGGAGATAATGAGATTTGTAACATCTGAAGGATATAAAAACCACCGACCACTCAAAACCAAATTTATCCTTTGATCAATTAGCCAAACACCTTTGGTTTCTTTCCACAGCTTATCTTTTGCAATCTCTATTTCACTGACATGCATATTGACTGAGGGGGACAGGACAGAAAGAACAAACTCAATCCCTGCACTGTAATCCTTGCACTCTAGGAGGCTGAAGCAGGATGATAATGAGTTTGAGCCCTGCCTGAGCAGTTTAGTGTTGTAGTAAGACCCTATGCATACAAACATTTGATGAAAGGGCTGCATTCAGTGTGAAGGCTGTGGGTTCCATCTCCAGTAGAGAAGTATTAGAAGGGGAGAGGAAGCTCCACTTAATGATTCTGTTAATTGTTCCTACCCAAGTCCCTGTGAGAAGCTCCTCTCTAGCATGGGACTCTTATGTTAGTTGTGTTTGCAACCCACTTCTGCATTTCCCTAGCCTCTACAACAGGAAGACTGCTCTCATTTTCACTAAAGGAGGAAACTAAGTCCCCCCTAAAGTGAAAGGAGCTGTTCCAAGCCCTCAACAAGCGAGTGACAAAGGAAGGTTTGAATCTGCCTCTCATTCATCTTCAGGTTCAAGTAATTTCTCCCGCTTATCTGCTCTTCCTCTTAGAAACTCTCCTATCCTTGTCATTATAACTGGCCTTATATGTTGGTAACTGATTTTGCACGTTAGAAGGCCCAGGTACATTCATGTGATGATGAAACGCAGGGCACATAGAGATTCTCTGAAATCTAGAAAGTTCAATTACACCATCTTCATTAGCTCACAGTGGTAGCTCACCTGGCCAACCATGCAGACCTGTCTTTCAGAACACAGACCTTTGCAGCAGGAAGAGACTTTAGCAATCATCTAGTTGTGGTGCTGTCATTTTACAGACGAAGAAATTGAACTGAAAGAAGGTAATGGCCCTCACAGCAGAACTGCAGCAGAATCAGGGGCTGGAACTTGGGTTTTCCCATTCCCAGTATCACAGCGTGTCCCTTCTGCCTTCGGGCTTTCCATCCCACTCCAGAATAAATGTGAGTCTCATTTGCACTCCATTGGTCAAGTTTCCTCAGGATTGCATTTTATTAGAAATCGCCAGTAGGGAAAAAGTTAGGAATTTAATTTGGATTCGACTGTAGAAAGAAACATTAGTTTCCTTATATCAAAAGAAACCTTCAGGCCCTAAAGGGATTATAAAAATTAACTGCATCTGTAGGGAAGAGGTAAGAGTAGGGAAGAGTAAAAACCAGCCTGTGTCCATTTGGTTTGAATAGTTTATGAAGCTTAAAAACCATTGTTGACTTAATTTGGTTATTTGACAAAGTTTCTAGTGGTAACCTTTTCAAAAACAATGTTGTTTTAAAATGACATTTGTTTAAAAATACTGCTGACACAGGATTTAGTGCGTCCTAGTCCAACTGTATTACACATCTCTATTTTGACTAATATCTTTGTAAAACCATAAAAATACATGTTTAATACACCAAAAGGACAAACATAAGCTCTAAATCACTTTTTGTGTTTCTTCTGAATGGATTACTATCTTCAGTAAAATCTGTAGATTATTCTTAATCCATACTTAGGGTTCCAAGTGGTATTTCTGCAACATCAAGTCTTAGTTTTAATTTGACACCAATCTGATGTTGATGTGACTTCTGTTTGTAAAAAAAAAAAAAAAAAGTAGAACTTTCCTATCTAATACCTTTAAGGTCAGCCCCAAATTCTGCACTTATTTTTTTTTCTGCTATTATCCAGAAATACATAAATGTGAAAGGCTAAATTAAAAATACTAAAGAGGACCATAATTATTTCACACATACACTGAAAAAATACAAGGGAGAGACTTGGATCTGGAAATGTGGAACATGGAATAAGAGATAATCAGGCCTTAGAAAGGGAGAGAAATGTTCAAAATCACTGTAACCTCCTAAGTCATATTTAGATAGCAGGTCTCATAAAGAAAGCTCTTAGTACCTCATTTTGGCAACCACTCTCTCCCCATAAGCACTGGCTCTCATGAAAATTGAGATGGGAATGATAAGGAGAGAAAACATGTGGAATATTTACTCAAGGAATATGACAGCTACCCATCTGGCTATTCCAATTTCTTAAGGTCTTAGGGAAATAGGCTAGGCCAATTCATATGGTTCTCTTAAATCTGCACTTTACAAAATGATGCTGATGCCAATCCCTGCAGAAATCCTGATGCGAACAGGTTTATTCTTCCAGAGCAGGGGAACCTTGGAACTACTTTACTTCCTCAACTTTTGAAAATGATAGCAAAGATTCAGCTCAGCCAAAAAGGCTGCCTAGTCAACTAGTGAGACCAGGCAGACTCTCTGGTACCACCTTTGCTGCCTTGTTTCTGTCTCACCTGGTTCCCTTCTCTTCTAGTCCTACTTTTTATTATTATACTGGCTTTCCTGAGATATCATTCACATGCTACACAATTTCACTCACTTACAGTGTACAGTTCAGTTGTGTTTAGTATATTCAGTTTTGAAACCATCATAGGGACATGATTTTATAAGATTTTAGCCAACCCAGAAAGAAGTCTTGTATTTTTTAGACATCACCCTGCCCTGCTCCCACTCAGATCAACCCTAAAAAATTACCAGTTTACTTTCCTTCTGAATAAATTTGGGGTTTTCTGGATGCCCTGTGGTATAGTTTGTATGTAGGTGTCCCCCCAAAGCCTCATGTTGTCACAGGTGAGGCTTTTTCAGAGGTGGGATCTAAGGGGTGTCATGCTGTAGGTGATTCACAGTGAATGTTATGCTCAAGTGCAGTAGAATTAAGGGTGTGATTGCTACCTCTCCTAAGTAGTCTGGATAAAATAAAAGGGATAGAAAGATGTTGTTAAGATCCTTTGTTACTTTACTCTCTTCTGGCCACCGTGAACTATTCTCCTCTGCTACCCTGCCTTGGAGCCAGTCAATTATGGACTGAAGCCTATAGACTATGAGCCAAATAAACTTTTCTGCCTATAACTTTAGTTGTTGGATATTTTGTCTCAGCAATGAGAGAAAAGTAACTAAGACAGAATTTGGCATCAGAGAAGTGAGGCCATTTCTGTGACTGTACCTGACCATGGTACAGTAGCCTTTGGGACTGGTTTGTGGGAAGACTTTGAAAAGGTTTAAAGACACTGGCTGAAAAAACAGAGCTGGAACACCTTCAGCTGTACTGGATGGGAAATTCTTTTCAGGGCTCAGAAGCCAATAAAGACCGGGCTGGAGAGGTTTCTGTTGGAAAGCAGGACTATATGGGCTGCTAGACTTCAGATGATGTGCGTTATGCCCTGCCAGAAAATTTGCCTCCATTTTGCTTGTGTCCAGAAACTTTGCCTGTGACTGATAGGACAAGTTAATCTGGCAGAAGATGTTTGAAGGCTGCCTAATGTTGAGGCTCTGGCATGGCTACTGTTGGGGGCTTTTAGCCAGATTTATATTAGGGATCAAGAGCAAAGATCCCAGGAGAATAATTTAAAACATTTTGACATTGGCCAGAAAGGAAGATTCAATAAAGTTATAGACTGCAAAGACAGAACAAGGAGATCTTAATTGATGAAAAGGAACAAGAAAATAGAAAAGACACCCTAAATGTATCACAAGAAGCACCAGGACTCCACCTTTTGCCACCTCAAAATTGTAAAAGTAGAAGACTACTTTGAGAAGAGAGGCTCCAAACATCACGTTCTAGAAGGCTGGTGGCCTAGGGAAGTTATTCCTCTGTACCAGTTTGTAGGCACTTGAGAGAGAAGAAAGCTCAGCTCCTGCTCCAGTGGGCAGTAGACCTTAGCATGATGGTACTGGTTTAGGTACATGAATAATGCATGAGTTATGAGGTCAGGAAGGCTTCCACCCTGATTCCAGGAAGAGGCCTAGGAGGCCAGGCAGTGTGTGAAGCAGTGAGTGTGAAGTGAAGGTGCAGTGAGGACCTCAGAAGTTTGGAGATTCCAGGAATGTAGATCCTCTGAGGAAAACTACATGGAGGGAGCAGAGCCAGCTCCAGAGGGAAGCCCTGGGAGCTATAACCAGTAGCAGTCCTATAGGGATGGAGCCATCCCGAAGTCTTTTGGAGTTCACAACTAGCCAGAGGTTGCCTGGGATCTTGAAGTGGAAATATAGGATTTAATGTTTTCCCTGCTGGACTTGGGACTTGCTTTGTTCTCATTCCTTTGTATCACCCATTTGTAACTTTTGGAATGGAAATGTCAATGTTGTGCCATTGAAGGTTGGAAATGTTTAACTTTCTTTTTCTTTGCAGCTAAAAGTTCATCTTAAATCTCAGAGGAGACTTTGGACTTGCACTTTTCAGCAATGCCGAAACTGTTTGGACTTTGACAACTCTTGGAGGTGGCCTAGATGCTTTTTTGCATAAAAGAATATACATCAATCTTTGGGGGGCCCAGAAGTGGAATGTTATGTCTTGTGTTTAGATATCCTCCCCCAGCACATGCCAAAACTTAATAGGGTCTTGGGTGGGGCTTCTCAATAAGTGGCTAGATCTAAACTGTACGGTGCTGGAATTGATTCATGGTGCTGTGCTAGGTTCAAGGGCACCAGGATCAAAAGTGTGAGTGCTGTTTTTCTTAGGTGGTCTGGATAAAAGAGACAGGAAGAACCTGTTAAGGTCTCTTGATTTTGTTAACTTCTGGCTGCTGTGAACTATTCTCTTCTCCTCTGCCACATGATGCCCTGTCATGCAGCCTACTGATTATTGACTGAAACCTCTACAAACTATGAGCTAAGGAAACTTTTCCTCCTTTTACTTTGGGGGTCAGATTTCACCTCAGTAATGAGAAAGTAACTAAGGCATGCTGGATACATAGAACTACTTAGCACGTAGTCTTCTGTGTCTTGTCTGGCTTCTCTCACTGAGCATAATATTTGCAAGGCATATCTGTGTGGTTGCACAGAGCAGCACTGCCTTTCTTTTGAGCTTTGAATAACATTCCACTCTATGGGTATCCCTGGTCCTGTCACTCCACGTTATTTAAGGAGGCTCAAGCCTCTGCATTTTTAATGACCTAAATGGCTTCTTCTATGTCTCCCATTAGGCTCTACACTCCTTAAATTCAAAGGCATTTAAGTCCTTTACCACATTCTACAAGCAAACACAAAGAGCCTTTCTATACCTAAACAGGCAAAATCAAGTCCACATATTGTGAGGAATATGCAGGTTCCTTAGAAACCTAGTGTGTGGTTAAGGTTTTGGATAAAATTATTTGACCTAGCCTAGCCAACTCCCAAAATGATACTATAATCCCTCTAACTAATACAGTGCCAAATATTCAGCTCCAAAGATGGTTTAATCTACCTACTAAAAAGATTAACCTGATAGCAATCAAAGAGATAAGTTCTGTTGTTACTGGGAAGAAAGCTTTAAAGAACTTTGCACTGTGTCCAAAAGGCTGGTGTCTAGACTCAGAAAATATGAAATGGGCTCCATCTCTTTTACTTAGAAGTTGCTCAATCACTAATAAATCATTTATGTTCATAAGCTTCGGTTTCTTTATGCATAAGATAGAAATAACCTTCATATTCGCTCCTTGTGTAGTTAGTGTAAAAGTTAAGTGTAATAGTGAAAGAGAAAAGTTTCCATAAACTACTAATGGCCACTTGTAGTTAATGGATCAGATCAGTGACACACAATCTTGCTTTACTTCCACCACACAAAGTTAGGCTATGCATTCACTCATTTGATCCTTAGCAATACCCAGAGAATTGGCAACACAGAGATTATTATCTCCATTTAAAGACAGGAAACCAAGTCAGGACACTGTTTCTGCTAACACAGTCTATGAGAGCTGTGTCTAGTACAGCATTCCTTGGATGCTCAATAAAGTGTTCTTTAAAAAGTCCACATTATCACTCAGTCTCTGCATATGCCAAAGATATTTCCATATTCCTTACATAAGATTTTTACCCTGTGAAATTATAGAAGCATTTCATTTATTTTAATTTCTATTCTTTATTTTAATATTTTTTAAATTCTGGGGGTGGAATCAGGCTTCATGCATGCCAAGCAAGTGCTCTACACTGAGCTATAACCCTCCCTGTATAGCATAATGTTATATTAGCTGAGGTCTAAAGTCTCTCTAGTAAACAGATTAAAGTAAGGCATATTATTATCATTATTATTGTTATTGCTACATACTCGTGATATATAATAATTATATTTATTTGGGGAATTGCTATACATATGTATATCATCTTAATAACTTTTATTTCCCTTTCCCTTCCTGGCCTTCTCCTCTCCTCTAAACCCCAGGATTACTTCCAATCAAAGTCAACCTCTCTATTTGCTATCATGTATCTTTTATTTTTGTCTTTAAATTATTTGTATTTTGGGCTTCCTCATATATGAGAAACTGGTTTTTATCCCTCTATGTCTGATTTTTAATCAGCTATATTAGATATTTTTTTCTTAGACTCCCATATGAACTTTTTAATGAATTCACTTATTTTATTAGTATGTATTTGCAGATCATAATGTTTATATTCATGGTCTTTGAGACAGAGGCACCAAACTGATTAATGAATGAACTTCATTCACATAACAATATTGACTTGAGGTTTAACATAGTATATTTTCAATTATAATTGTTCTTTGCTAACCTGCTTCTCTATTGGCTACCCATGGAAATAACGCAAGGAATACTTTATAAATTCTCACACCTAGGTCACATGTTAAACAAATTGTATTAGGATCTCCTCAGGTGATCCCCAGACATCCCATATACAACAATATCTGGTCTTTGCCTATGTTAAAATTATAACATTTATTTATTTGACCCATTTGGTGTGCCTAAGTCAGATGGACTTAAGCTGTACAGATCACTGATCATTTAATTCTTGATTACCAGAAGGCGAGTCGAAGACAGGTAGCTTTAGAGAACTGACATGTTCTGTTATGCAGAAATCCACATTGCTGATACGTGTAAGGAGAAATGCTTGAAAATGAAGCCAGTCATTATAAGAGTAGACTTAGCATGCAGAACAATAAGAATAACATAAACAGAAACCAGAGGTCGGCCTGGGCACCAAAGAAGATGCTGGTCCTCCTATAGAAATGAAGGACTCTCTTAGAGGAGCACATCCACATGCTTACACTCTGTTCACACAAAAGGTAATGTACAGTGATTCAGGGAGTATGTCTCAAATCTGAACTCTTTGCAAAACATCTTGGCTTATAAAGGATCCCAGGAGTATGGTGTAGATTCTTCTCTGAAAAGTGAGCTCAGGGTAGGCACTCAAATGGATACTGATTGCCAACAATATTGAAGGAGTACAATGAAACTATTTCTTAGAGCATTCCATTGTAATGGAAAGGCCACTTTTCTATAGAATGACCATGACTCTAGCAATCCAAAATTTCCCATCTGCCTGTAGTGGTACTCAGGAACAACTTTCTAGAAGCCTGTTAAAATATACTCCAAAAGCAGCCACTCTGATGAAATTAAATTCTTTTATTCTCACACATTATACTGGTTAGCTAAGAGATACGGCCCAATACTTCTCACTGCTTGATAAGGGTGTCTACCTCCCCAACAAGTGTTCTTTTCTGCCTCTCTTAGGCAACTCAGACTGTGGAGTGGAAGGTATTCCTTTCCAACTCTGCCTGCATCTTGTTCAGGCACTGCCCTAGTCTTTCAGATACACACACTCCACTATAAGGAGGCTCCAGCGCACAATGCATAGCTAAGGGTCCCTGAGTTTCTTCTCTGCTCTTGTAACATTTTCTTAGATTACCTGCCTGATTTCCATTTTTATAGAACACCGTTGAAAAACCTCTCCAGTTCTCACCATTCTTTGAAAGAAGACTTGACTATCACTCCTAATGGCTCACCGACCCAGGGGCAACAGAAACCGATGGCTCACAAGCACCTCACACTCAGCATGCCCAAGATGAGAGAGCTGCAAACAATCCCATGATTCAGGAGCTTTCGAAATCCTTCTCGACATCAGTAAGAGCCTTGAATGGATACCGCAAACCAAGAAAATACATAATGAGACAGAGAACAAAGGACAAGTATTCATTCACATATTTATGGCTTTGGGACTTTAAAATGTTAAACTACATAAAAATTAAAATGATGTAAAACATTCTTGTTTCCACTCCTGTCACCATCCACCCTGTTTCTCATTGCCAACCAAAGGGAACGATTTATTATTTGCTGCTTTTTCATGCTTCTCCTAGTATTTCTTTATATGCACTCTTTAGTGTCAACTTGAACTTACCTCATTTATAATTCTCTCTCTAAATTAATCAGAATTGACATAACGCTGAGCTTTAAAGAGCTGCTAGATATAAATCTTGATTTATTTCAAGGAAATGTGGGGATGTTTTCCATAAGCAGAAATGGTCGCACGGATGGGTGAGAGAAGAGGTGTAAGGGAGGCAGTAGCACGCTTCACATATTCGTGATGGCTCTGAACTACTCTGTGGCTGGTTTGCATTCTGGCTTGAGGCAAAGTTCAGTTTGCGGAATCTGTGGCACAGCTCAGGAGTCAATAACGTCCTCATTATTGTCCTTGCCATCCTCCTCCACCTCCCCCCTGCATAAACTTCAGCCTGCCTCTCCGTGGCCTTCCCCAGCCAGCCTGTCTGGCTCAGTCGCCCAAGGCTTGCCTTGGCCCTGTGCCCTTGGGTACCACGTCCTGAGCTCCATAGCAGTTGCTTCTGCTGCCAACCTACACAAAACAACTCTTGTCTTTCAAAGTGGGGAAAAGCTACCTGAAGCATTTCCCTTCTATGCTCATTAAATATCAGGGATTCTTTTCCCAGTCAAAGTCTTAATATAACCTCCTGGCTTCTCATAAATGACACTTTTAAAAGGTGTTTTATTTTCAGTTAGCTATAAGCAAGACAATTTCAATAACTACTTAATTTAAAACAATATTTTCTCAGAAACAGTACTTTTAATTACTTTTAAACTAAGGAAATTAATGCCCTTAAGGAGCAGTTTATAATTGACAATTTTAAGCTGACTCTGTTTTCATGTAGCACACAGCCCTTTGATCCATGTGCACTCACTAATTTTGCCCAAGCAAATTCTACCCCCTACAGGCTTAACCTTTTGGCCCCAACCTCTTTGCCTGACACACCCCACAGAGCTCTGGCCTGAGTGTGAGACTGGGGCAGCAGCCAAGCAGCCCAAGCACAGCCTGCTTGTCCTGCTCTTTGCAATTTGCCACGACGCCAGGCTTCTTTTGTCAGCGGATACATGGGTGTGACCCTCTCCTGGGTTAAACTGCCTCCTCTTGTGTCTGACTAGAACCAGTGAGATGAGGTGTCTCCCCAACATTCACATATCAAAATCCTACCCAACCAGTACCTCCTAGAGTGGCCTTGTTTGGAAACTGGGTGGCTGCCAATGTTCATTATTTAAGAGAATGTCCTATTGAAGTAGATGGACCTTGAATCCCATATGACAAGTGTCTCTACAAAAGGGAGACATGGAGAAACAGAGACACATATGAAGGTAAAGGTAGACAACTATCAGGGTGATGCTTCTAGAAGCCAAAAAATGATAAAGATTGCCAACACACCACCAGACATTGGAGCATAGAGAACTGTCCTACACAGCCACTGAAGGGAACCACCCCACTGACACCTTGGCTTCAGCCTCTAAATTGCAGACCTGTGACAACACAACTGTCTGCACTAGAAGCCTACTGACTTGTGGTGCTTTATCACTGCTACCCCAAGGCTGAGACTATTTCCAAGACTACTGTTCTGAGCTAGTTCACAGTGAAAACTCAGGGCCTCATTGGGATGAGAGGAGATAATCTACAGCCTGGGGCCAGTTTTGTACTCCACACTGTGTGCCCTTCAGACCCCTCACCATTCCCCAGCACAACTGTCCTTCAGCTTTCCAACTCATTCTTCCCTTTCCCTTTTCTGTTCCACCTGAGAGAACCTGCAGGTGTTAAATGAAACTGTCGCTGAGGAGGAATAATGCATTTCTGTTTCCCATTTATCTGGAAACATGCCAAGCTCAGTGTTCAGCTCCCAATAAATATTTGTTGACTGACTGAATGAACAAGTGACAAGCAGACGTATTTTTTTCTGCCCAAGCTCAGTGACAAATGTCAATAGAGATGTTCATAAATATATTAATTAATTTTTCTATTTAATCAACAAACATTTATTGGGTGCCTATGTCATGCCAGGCATCATGTTTGGTGCTCAGAAAAATAAAAGACATAGTATGAGAATTCATAGCCCACAGGGAAAGGCAAATGTATTCCCAAGTCATTATTGTGAGGTGGACGAAGGATTGAGTGCTACTGAACACTCCAGTGAGAACAACAAGGCAGCTGTGTTCCAGCTGGACCTTGAGCAGTAGAAGAGGTCACACTCGTCACATGGGTCAACTCAAATACACACAAACAGCGTGGCACTGAAGAGGACCCCATGGGATGAACACGGGGAATGAACAAGGGATTACAGATCAAGTCAAGTGAAGTCCCACACACTGTACAAGAAATGTTTGGCAAAACTGGTTTACAGTACTGGTAGGTTAACAGGCAGGTCTCTGCTCATTACAGAAGCTGGAAAAGAAGAGTTTGGTCTTCACAAATGCCTTTGTCCAGGGGTAAAATTCTAATTTTACTTTATCAAGTGAGAGGAAAAGCCTTGAGACGAGAAATGGACGACCGACAGAGACAAGCAGGAGGATGGTGAGCTCATAAAGAACAGATGAGATTTTCAAAGGGAAGCATTTATTGTTTCCTGTATTATAGCACATTGTCTCTCAATATGATTAGTTATCAGTCTCAGTTATCCAAAACTGGTATGAAATAAAGCGTTTACGCAGTTATGCTTCATTGATGTCAGCTAGGGGAGCATGAAAATGTCCATGAAGGTGGGTAATTGATGTGTAAATCAGAGCTCAATCACTCTATAATAGAAATGGTCCCACTGAAAATATGCTTGTTGAACACAATCACATAGAAGCCAGAGGGAGGGAGGGAAGGAGGCAGGGAAGGAGGAAGAAGATATAAGGCTTATTTATTAAAAATGATAATAACTGGCAATTTGTGCAATTTTCTCTTCAACAGAGGGCCCCTGTCAGAAATGCTTGCAAGCAAGTTGTGACCAATGGATTGCAATAGCTTCCTTCTGTTCTAATGAACTGTTTTTGTTTTATTTAAATGCTTGGAGACCCTGTTGTGATGTTTAAAAATCAAATTAAAACGAGACATTCATTTTTTGAAACATGATACATACAAGCCATATCAGGAATAATGATTTAAGAATGCTTGTTCTAGGTATGCTTGTTATTTTTATTAAAATCATTCTGTCACTTTGCATTTGTTCCCTCAAGAGCACTGAATAAAATAGGCAATATAATATTTTAATATTTCATATTTGAAACCAAAGTAACTTGTTCTTATTATCACTGCTTAAAAAGCAGCTCCTGTTTCTATCAACATTATAATCATTCTCTTTAGCACTACTCTCCATGTCTTAGTAGTGTTTGGTGGCAGATTGTCCCTTCCTTCCACTCTCCTCCTTGAGTAAAGGGGAACCCTCCACCAAACACTGCCACAACATGAAGCAGAAAGTGCTCACTTGTTTTCCCTTTGTCCTGATTCAACATGACAGCCAGCCTTATCCTCCGCACCTGGCATGGATCTAATGGATTGGCCCCCCAGTCTCTAATCCATTCCTGGATCTTAGCATCCATTGCACACACCCACATGCTCATGAACGCAATAGGCATGTTCTAGGTGACAGCATGAGAGCGATGTGGTGATTGAAATGTGTTCTGTGGGTGAGTTGTGAGACCCCTGCTTACCTGAGGTTACAGGCTCAGAAGCAGATGCATGCAGAACACTCACCTCTTATCTAGCTAGGCTGAGATTCAAATTTCTCACCTTGACAAATGCCTGAGTAAGCCAACTAGAGGAAGCAGGTAGTTAGGTGTAGTGAGGGCAGGGAGGGGGATGGGCCAGTGGGGGTGCTTTGCCTTCTCTGTAACACTTTAGTTTTTAGAAGGTGAGGAGATCACGTATTATCAAGGTCATTAGAGCATAAATAAAGGGATGAGTCTGGGGCATGCCAGGATTTTGAAATTTTGCTTCTTTTTTGAAAAGCAATAAACTTCTATCGTTTGTATATTTGCAAACAGGAGTTTATATAAGACTTTCTAATGGTTCCAAAAAACAGAACAGACATACTTCTGATCTCTCATTGCCCAGGAGAAGAGAAGTGAAGCCCAGAAAGGCTAACTGCTACATGCTCAAAGGCACTCAGATAATGAATGACAAAACCGGAATATGCAGGTGGGCACGCTGTCTGAGTCCACATGCAGTTTTCTTGTCTACTATACCACCCTCTGTTTTAATGCAAAGTGTTTTCTCATTCTATTCATCAACAACTCAGGGAGAGCCTCTACACGTTGTATTAAAATAAAATATTTAAAAAGGAAGTTTTGTTACTTATATCCATCAACCGTACTATATATTTTATATGTGGCCCACGCAAGCCAGGTGTGGAACCCACAGAGCAAAGGGCCTTTATTTTAAAGTTTTTGGAGAATGGCATTTTATGGGGCATAATTATTAAATGACTAGAGAATAGTTCATAACTGTGCCTTTATGGAGAATAGTTAAATGGAAGTGTACGCACACAGGCTGGACTTTGAAAGGAGGATGCTGTGTAGTGGAATGATCTCAGAGAGCAATGCTGCCATTTACAGATTCCTTGACCTCAGTGAAGTCCCTGAACTACTATCATGCAAAGAAGGGAGAGGTGAACAAACCCAAATCATGAGGAAATAATCGAAAACAGCACTGCCCAGCAGTCACCACTGCCAGTTTGAGCTCTGGTGGCAGTGGCCGGTCTGAACTCAGATGCCATACAACTGTAATCTACACTGATTTTGCACTTCAAAACTCTTAGTATATATTAGGCATCAATACTTTTTATCAGAATGCAAGTTAACATGTGATTTTGAAGATGTCAAGTTAAATAACAGATGCAAATGCCTATTGTTTATACTTTTAAAAATGTAACTAATAGGAAATTCAAACTTGCATAATTGTCTCATGTTTGTGGGTTATACTACACTTGTTCATATTCAGCAGAGCTGGCCTGGAAAAAGACTTGCCTGATCTTTACAATGAGCCACTAAAAGCTTAAACAATACGATTTTCAGTATTCTGTTTCTGGACAATAACATATTGTGCCTTGGGCTTTCCTGTAACAGTCTAACCTATGTGGTCTTCTTTTACTGTCTCCCATTCTCTCTTCCCATTTGTCCCTTTGATCCTACAGACCAGTAGTGGCAGACCTATAGATGTGTATTGAAGCACTACTGGGATTGCTGAAAGCTCTAAAAGGCTCACTGCCTTCGACTTTGCCATAGACTCTGGACACATACTCCGGTGTTTATTTTCATGACTGCAACATTGTCCAGTTGGTGCATTGTTGATCAATAAAACGTGAGGTGTTGAGCTGTTTGTAATCTGAATAATATGCTTCTACCCCATGTACAATATGGAGGCACTGCACTGTATATTATGAGCATATTAATACTAAGACTCAATTGAGTATCACTGAAGCATAGTAAACTAATAAAACAAGATTATGCTAAGTGGTTACTGAACATCAACATCGTGATCCCTAATACTTTTTAATACACACCACAGTGTGCTAATGTGTGTGGGAGCTGGCCCAGGCCTTTCTCTGAAATATCCAAAGAGTCTAAATGCTCTTCTAGACTTGATGTAAATTTCCTCTTACCAGATAAAGGCATTTTTCAGGCACAGAAACTAAAGAGAATTAAAAAATTGAGAGGGACACTCTATGGACACACTTTCCCCAGAGTGGAAAATTCATGCAATTTGGAAGCCATTTCTACCTGGTTTTTCTTTCCAAGGTTCTTGTGGTAGCTGGGAATAATTTTAACTCACGTAAGCCAGTAGCATTTTTTTTTCTACCTGTGTCACATACATTTCACACATTACTTATAGAAATCCTTGGTTTACTGATATTTTCTTGGAAAACTGCCAGCCAATCTGTGGCAAAATGAAACTGTGCCCTTTATATAAAGCAGTCAATGATTAACACAGACTGTTCAGGCCAGATGGATAAGCAGTGTACAAGGATGAACCATTTTATCAAGTAACATACCACTGACATGCTCTGATAGGAGCATTCACTTGCTGTTGGGCACCTCCACATACAAGAGCACAGGCCCACACTCTGCAGCGCTTCAGACTCTTTTCACTCTACACAGTGTACTCACAACAAAGGTGTAGTCGAAGGAACAATGTACTGTGATTAGTTTAGTTTCATTTGTTAATTACACATTCAACAAGAACTGAATGCTGAAGCTTTTTGCCTATCAGATACCCATTGATCCATAGCCCTTCTACATGTTCAAGTAATACTAGAAGTCTAATATAATTTATTGTGACTTAGAGCACTGATTGGCTAGAGGGATCATACTCCAATAAATGATGGTGCTGTCATTGAATCCCCTGATAATTGCTTCCATTCATCGTACTGTGTGATCCAATGCAGACTGGAAAGAAAGATGATCTACTTCAAGCTTCAGCTGTTTCAAATTCCACAGTGTGTCCCTAAGTTAATGGATGGTGACTATTATGCAGATGTATATGCTGTATTGCACTAGATGGATCTTAAGAGAGTTATATATATGCACACTCATATATATTGCATGTACGTAGATTTCATGCACATCTATAATCAACGGCCACCCAGAGGGCTTGCTTGCCTCCTTAGAAACAGATGGAAAAGTTTTGCAAACCCTGGGCCACAATGCATAGTCTTTAAGAACACTGAGTCCTTCACTGCGGTTCTCCCTACTCAGTGCAAATGGAATCTTGAGTCCGTCTTATTTATTTGCCTGTGGAGTAGGCCTATCTTGACCACAGTTACAAACAGAAAAACTGTGCCATGTTTGTTAGTCCCTGCAATGTTTGAACATCTATGAGTCATCTTTATTTCCTCCTGGAAGCAAATTTGCCTGACACCTTCAAACTAGGCTATATTAGGGAGCTTCTTGTTTCCAGCCCTCAGCACTTTGCAGCTCCTTTTATCCTTGCTTATTTCACTCTAAGGGAGCTATATACTTGCTGACTTCGTTATTTTTCTCATTGCTGAGACAAAATACCCAGTACCTAAAGTAAAAGGAGGAAAGGTTTATTTAGCTCACACTTTGCAGAGGTTTAAATTCATAATCAGCTGGCTCCAGGGAAAGGTGCCATGGAAGAAGGGCAGAACAGAAGTGATGAAACAACTAATGGTATGGAAGGAAGAAGGCAACAAAAGCAGCAAGCTACAAGCAATGACAGCAATACTCTTTTTGTCACTTATGTTCTATCCAGGCTACACGTCTTTTGGGAAGGGAACACTCACAGTTCACAGAGAGGGTAAGCATTCTCATTGTTTATGCCCAGAACTTTGCCAAACTAATCAGTGGACCAATTTAGTAATCACACACCCTTGATCCTACCATAATACACTTAATAAGAGCATCATACACGCTAGATAAGGCCACCTTTGAAAAGCTCCACCTATGACTGCTTGAGGCTTTAGGGGGACATCTAGACATAAGCCAAAATACTCATTCTTTTCCCAAATTCACAAGGACTTCTTTTATCAGTTTCCTAGGACTGATATCACAAATTACCCCAACCAGGGTTGGGGATTCTCAAATGGTACTGTACCTACCTTGGAAAGAAAGAAAGAAAGAAAGAAAGAAAGAAAGAAAGAAAGAAAGAAAGAAAGAAAGAAAGAAAGAAAGAAAGAAAGAGAGAGAAAGAAAGAAAGAGAGAAAGAAAGAGAGAGAAAGAAAGAAAGAAAGAAATTACCCCAACTGTGATGGTTTCTAAGGACAAGAACTCAGTTTCAGCTCTGGTAGCTAGAACTTCATGCCACCATGCCCAGCACTGTGGTTTGTGGTACTGATTACTCCTGGGCATGAGTCCCCATGCCCAGTATTGTATGTTGTTACCGGGAATTGAACCTGGACCACTGAGCTAAATCCCTGGCCCTCTGTCAGTTAGAAATTTTAAGTGCCGGGCCGGGGAGTTAGCTCAGTGGTTCCGGCACCTGTCTTGCAAGCGCAAGGGCCCGGGTTCGATTCCCTGGCAACCACATACAATACTGGGTGTGGAGACTCACGCCCAGCAGCAACCAGTACCACATACCACAGTGCCGGGTGTGGTGGCTCATGCCTGTCATCCCAGCCCTCGGGAGGCAGAAGCAGAGGGATTGCTGTGATGTGAGTTTGAGGCTGAGCTCAGGGTCAGCCTGAACTACAAAGCAAGACCCTGTCTCAAAAAAAAAAAAAAAACAAAAACAAAAAAAAAACAAGTTTGAAGTGCCACACTGAGTTAAGATTGAGGTGTCCTCAGGTATTCTTCCTTGAAGCTCCAGAGGATGATCAGTTTCCTTCTCTGTTCCAGCTTCTAGATGCCAGAACTCTTTGGGTACTAGTCTTTTGTTCACTCTCAAGGTCAGCAGCACAGGATCTTAAAGTTCATCCCCACCCTATTCCTCCCTCTCTTTATTATTTGTGTGATCCTCTACTCTGACTTATGCTTTGCACCTCTTTATTAGCACCTTCATCACTGCACTAGGCCATCCTGAAAGTGTAAGAAAATCACCTCAGCTCAAGAGCCTTAACTTAGCCACATGTACAAAGCCCCTTTTGATTTGTAAGGTAATACAGTCACAGATTTGGGAGATGGGGCATAGACATCTTGTGGAGGACATTATTTTCTTCAGTACAACAGTTTATTTGCTTTTGTCCTTCTATTGTCTACAACTGTGAAAGAACCAATATAGGGCTTCAAAATTCTTACTTGAGGTGAATTAGCACATAAGAATGACCTACTGGAGTTTTCCAATGTGTCTTCCAAGAATCACCTTGCACATTGGAAGTGCCTGGGTGGGAGGCAGGGCACAGGCCCAGAACCTGTGTCACCCACATGCCCTCTGCTGGGGTTAAGAGTATGCCTGAGCCACTTCAGCTCTCCAAGGCTGACTGTTTTAAACACTAAGCATTTCTAGGGATCACCATGACCTTGAAATGTGATAGTGAATGTGAAAATGTCTGTGGAAGGTGAATTCACTTATATGTGCCTTTTATCTTTATCCTTGTTATTACTGAGAGAAGAGACACTAGATCTTTGAAAGAAGAAGAGAGTGAAAATGTCCCACCATACAGAGACAGAAGATATTTTTTATCATTACTTGGTAAATCTAAATAAAAATAACCATTGAAATGTGATCCTAAAAATCTGATTTGTATTCATATATAAGTAGCTTAAAAGAATGACATGATACATTTAAATTACCTTAAATAACTAGATGCTCAATTGCTCAAGATAAATAAGGCCTCACTTGCCCTCTTACATTTTAGTTAAGCACAACAATCAAAGATTAATCTACCATGTTTTGATATTACAGTAGTCTGAGATCTGTGGTTACTCATTTATGAAACCCTGCACAAGAACCCATCCATTTTATTGATTAATAAGATGGCTCAGTGACATTACAAGAGAGATGACAATATATCTTATAGCACAAGCAAAGTTATCTAGAAAGGCACCATACTTTTGCAAAACACATTACTGTAGTTCAAACTGGGAGTGTGCAGACAGGAGAAAATTGAGTAGGAACACAACCTTCAATCAAAGGATTTGCAGATTGTATCAAGATCAAAGATACCATTTTCCATTATGAGGAAAATCAAATACAAAAAAGGGAAAAGGGCTGTCCAAAGTCATTCACCTGGTTTGTGGCATGACTTGGACCAGAGCCCAGGTATCCTGACTCTTAATTCAGCACTCTTTTTCTCTTTGGATTTCCTTACTCCTATCTAGTGGTTTCAGTTCACTATTTCATGAGAGAAAGAGAAAGTAAAACAGGAAGTAAAAGAGCAATCTTCTACTTTTGTGGCTGTTAAACAGATAAAATGAGTTTGAGGTGATTCCTCTAAAATGCTCATGAATCACTAAAAACTAAACAGGACTTACAGTCTGTGAGCAATCTACTCTATGCAAAAGGCTGTCATATCCCAGACTGTGTGGGATTAGTTTAGAGAAGAAATAACTTGGAAGTCCTCCAAGGAAAGCCCATGGTTTGGCACAAAGCAGAGAGTTATTAAATAAAGGCTGCGGAAACTAAATGGCCACGTGATTGACAGAATGCTTTCTTTGTAACTGGATGTTTCTATGTTATCTTATAGCACAACCTGAGGCTATAAACCCATGACATGGCCGAAGATTAGGATGCAGAGAATGTTAATGGGGCATGTGTACACATGCATGCAAATATACATCCATACCTGGGGATGAGACAGATTTTTATTAGAGTATCACACAGTAGAAGAGGCCACAGCAATCATGTACTTAAACTGCCTGGTCAGTCAATCACCTCTGCTCAGGATGTAAAATCCTTTTCTAAAGAGTGGTAAGATCAATTTCGAGGTGCTACTCCCTAACAAGCTGGTTCAATGATCCTTTTGTACACATCTGGGACTGGGTGACCCAGTCATTCTACTGAGTTTCTCCCCTTCTGAGCCCTAGACCTGAGGCTTCATAGTATTTAGACTTGTATTTGTTGCTACGTTGTTGACAGCATTCAATCCCCGACATGCAGAGGTTTGAAACCAACTGAAACAGCATCCAGTTGCATTCTTTCTCCAACTAGCTCTTAAATGCACTTTACAGTATCACTGTCAAAGACTCACAGATCCAGGACGTAGATCAGGAGTTTCTCCATTGTGTGTGTTTCTGCGAATAAACCAACTGTGGGTAAGTACAGATGAGTTTCTACCTGGTGGTAGCAAAACTCTCTGGGTTCGAGTCGAAAATGTGGGTTTTGCAAAAGGAATGCAAAAGTTGTCAGACTCAAGATAGAGTCATTTGTGTCAACATTCACAAAACTAAATAAATAAAGTTGGAAAGGAACACTTCTTACGCAGAACTGCCTGATAGCACTATCACAAAAAATGCTGCCAGAACCACAAGTTTATACAAAGGCCACTGTAACCTCACACAAAAAATACTTCTACAAGGACATCTACCCAGCAACTATCTGTTCAACCTCAGATTGACAGCACATTTGTTATTAATTATTGTAGTCAAGAATTATCATTTCAAAATATCTAATGATATCATTCACATTTATGCTTTTATAAATATCTCCTTATCTCAAACATTTTGATTATGACCATAGCTTTCTAAGGTGTATTTCCACTGCAATATTTTACAATTTCCTTTCCAATGCTATCCTCAATTCTTCTACTCAGTATATAAAATTCTTTTTCTGCTGAGTGATAAGTATCACTATTCTTTGGAGTATATATATCTCTGTGATCATTTATTTTAGACTGACAGTTTCTATCTCAGACCTAACACTAACTAGTTTAGTGACCTCGAGCAAATCATTTAACATTTTGGGGCTTCAGTTTTCTCACAAGTAAAATATGGAGTTTGACGTAGATAGTTGCCAAGGTCCTAAGCAGTCTTTACATGCCGGAATTATACACTTTGCATTCATTTTTCTTAACTTCACCTACATTCCACCCGTGAGCCAACCTGGCCCCTGGCATGCTCCAGGGAGGCCACTAAGAATCTCATTAAATTCATTATCATCCAAGCTTGTAAATGGTATCACATACAAGCCAGGTTTCCATTAAGTATTATAATGACAGTGAAATCAACCACCAGCCAGTATACAAAGCACAGGTTGCTATGAAACCCAACATACAAGTACAAGCTACAACTACAGGTTTAGCAGTGTTCCTATTTCAAAACACTTTGCTTGGGCTGCCCTATAATTAGTATTAGATAACCCCCAATTCTTTGTTTGTAATGACTTCCATACTGAAGTTTAAAATCAAATTGTATCCTATTTTGAGTTCTACACTTCCAATCTGTTGCCTAGTATAAATATTATACTATATAATGTATAAATATTAAAATTTAACTTTAACAAGTTGAGTCACAGTCATTGGACTTCTGCCAAGACTCTAACACTTTTTCATTATTTCCAAAGAAAGACCAATTTAAGAAATGCAAGCCAGTTACAATTCACTTGAAAATTTGGCTTAATGTCAAAAAAATTTAATGAAATTCTGTTTAAGCGTTAAACATGATGGTATTTATTTGATTATTAAGTTAGCATTTGACTTAAACAGAAATTCCTTTTGAGTCTCCCACTACTGGATTCACAGTTCAGTAAAGCCAAAATGGCAGCTACCTTTCAATAGAATCTCTTTTTTTATAGTGGTAGTCTTTAAAGAGTCAGTAAGACAGCATTATAGATCTGGAGCTTACCAGTTCTCTTATTTTGTAGCATGACTCTGGCATGTCACTCTGGGGACTTTGTAGGTATATACACAGACAGGAGCTTGAGCCATAACTGATTTCATCCTTGGTAAAATGTCCTGGGATTTCCAGAACACAGGAGGAGGCTATGTCTCTGAGGAGCTGGTAGAGGCTATGTCTTAGTCATTTTCTCATTGCTGATATGTGATATCTGACACCCACAAATTAAAACAGGAAAGATTTGGTTCAGCTCACAGTTTGTAGAGGTTTCACTCAAAAGTTGTCTGGCTCCAAGATAAGGCAGCACATTAGAGACATTGCAGAAGAGAAAAAGTTCTTAGTGTGGCAGGGCAGGCAAAAGGCAGCCAGCAGCAGCCATAAGTCTGTGTTCCCTTTGTCCCTCTATCATCCTTCTAAACTGAAAGTCTACTGATTGGTACCACTCATGCCTAGGGTGGGGCTTCCATTATACACATCCTTAATCCTAGTGTCACATCCTTAATCTCAGTATCATATCTTTAACCTACATTCACACAGTTTAATAAAGCTTACAACCACATTAGGCTTTAAGGGGACCTCTAGATAAAGGTTATATATATGCCATCTCCCATTTAGCTCTTATCATCTCCAGAAGACTGTGAGGAAACAGTTTCCCATCAGTTTCTGAGTTCTGGTTCATGTCCTTCTGTCTTTCCCCCTCTTATTACTACTTCCTTTTATAATGGAGCTCTGAGTAAATAAGTTATTTAGCTAAAGTCCAGAATGAATGAAATAAACAATGGGATATACCATAACTTGGTCAAGTCATCTGACCTTTTTTGTTTTTCTGACCCTTGTCTTAAACTAGAAAGATCCATTAGCACTTTTTTGTTGTACTCTGTGTAAGTACCAAATTATCTAAATCTAAGAGTGTCCTGTACTTTTTCAGTTATGTCATAAGTCTGGGTTTTCTCCTCTATCTTAATAACCTTTTCATCACTAGGACACACATCCAGAACCCAAAACTTCAAGTAGGAAGTTTCATAGCTCATGGTTTCAGCCCATGGTTTACCAGCTCCCCAGCAGAAACAGTATGGTGGAGGGGCATCGTGAACAGAACACTGTTCATGTCAGAGCACCTATGATATAGAGCAACAGAAGGCAGGAACCTGGGACAAAAATACATCTAAGTCATGTGTCTGATGATCTACTCCCAACTAGGCACTATATTTTAAAAGCACATCCATGTTTTGAACTAACCCACAGATGAATCCATTGACAGCATGGCAATCCTGTGATCCAATCACCTTCCATATATCTGAGAATTTTGGAAGATATTTAGATCTGAACTGAAACACTTGTCTTCTATATTTACTCTTGACAGCCATACATATCTTTTCCTCTTTGAAAAGGTTCTGAAAGTACTGTTATGCAAAAGCAGAACAATTTCTTCTAAATTTCATAGATTCAATTAGAGATCCTTTAACAATATACTCTCACTACATTCTTAGCCTGAGAAGGAATTTATTTAATTGGAAATATAGCTTCTCTGGTAGTGAACCTTTTGCCAAACAAAGTTCTCCGGAACTGCGAATCCAAACATAAAGAAGAGAAAATATCCCAGTTTTCTTAGCAGATATTGATGGCATAACTTCAGAAAGTTGCAGGACACTTCTTCCCTTGAGTAGAAAATGAGTTAAGAGCTAAAGACTGGCATATATACTTGGATGTAGCAAGAAGCACTGTGACAGACAGAGAGGAAGATAGACTAGGAAACTCATGCCAAATAGCCAAATTGTCTTGACCTCCTCAGAGAAATAGAAGCTGAGTTGATCTCAATCCACCTCCTCATGAGTATGCAAACATTCATTCACTGAAAGAAGAAACTTCTGGAATGCCAGCTGTGGAGAAAATGTCAGACTTCCTAGAGATCTTTTGAACAATGAGAAGGAAGGGAAAGTGGTTATCAAGAGGGACTGTTGTGGACTCCACCAGCAACTTTTCTTGCCTTTCTGCACTAAAATTTGAGTGAAAAGTGCAGGATGGACGGCAGTCTGGCTGGAGACAGGCATGGTTCTAGGAGGGGCAGGAGAAGCCATGTATCTGGAAATCCCTCCTCCACTGGAGGGACACTCCCAGGAGAAATGTTCTAACCACGTCTCATACTGTGGAAACACCACTGGAACCTTCACAGGTGACTATCAGTATTTCCTGCTTTCATGAATGAGGTAAGTCTCTGAAGAAAACCAAGAAGAAAAATATTTCACCAAGTGCTTGGTAATTACATGACAAAGGCAAATATTTTTTTTTTGCATTTCCCCAATCATTGCTCTCTTCATTTGCCCAGAAAGTCAAAACCAAATCACCCTAGTGTGGGTCTCAATGCATTTAAAAGCCAGTGAGGAACTTTAATTCCTCCTAGGAATAGCTACCTACTGAGCCTGTTGTGGGAAACCTCCTCCTTGATCGAGGAATATCAGAGACCAGTACAAAAGTGCCCAAGGAAAGCAAGTCCAATTGGTAACCCTGACAGACTCCTATCAGAGGGCATTTCTTTGCTGGCCAGAGCTCTGTGGGGAGCTAGGCAACATCAATGTTTCTGCCTGAAGGAAAGCAGTGAGTCTTAATGCTTTAAAGTGCACACCAGTCGAAAGAGCTGGAGATGTTTCCCTTTAAAAATGACAAGAGTCAGGACACAGATGGGCTCTGTCTTTCAATTTCTGAAGAGCTGCCTTGAGGAAGACAGAGTAGTGTTTGTTTGTTGGTTCACAGGTAGCAGATAATTTGGGGAAGGCTTCTCACATCAGAAACTGATGATCAGAATCACCAATCACAGCAAGAACCGTACTCAATACCGAGGGTACTCATACCATCGAAAGCTTCTCCACAATTCTAAGAGGGTCCAGTAATTTGGCCCTAGGCCCAGCTCTCCCTCTGCCTGGTAAGGGATCATCATTCTTGCAGCTGAGCTGATTCTAGAGCATTGTCTAAGCTGTACTCATCAAACCCTGTATCAATGTGCCTTTTGTCTTAAAGAATACATAATGAGATTTTAATTAAATTACAAATTACCAACTGGAAATTAATAAACAATTTGTTTCAATCAGCTAATAGGAACAGATTAATGATGTAATTAATCAAATATTTGACTTTTTAAAGTTTTAATTCATTAAAGTAAACTAACAATTGGCCACTTGAAAGCATACAAAGCTTTATTTCAAACTTTCAGTGATGTCAGCTGCTGTTTTCTTGCAGTATTAGAAGCACACAATATTTACAGCTCAAAATACTCTCAGAGGCTAATAGAAACTATTGTTTTACAGACAGAAAAACTGAGACCTAGAGGTTATCATCTTCTTTGCTCTATTCCTCCAATCTCTACTAACACACACACACACACACACACACACACACACACACACACATGCGTGTGGGCATGTGCACACACACACACAGGGGTGGGGCAAGAGATCTTGTTATCTATTTATGGTTCATGTAAGGCCAATCAATAGTCTTGATGAGGCTTCTGATACCCTTGGACATTTATTTTTAAATTAGATATATTTTAGAAAAATGATATATTATTTTCACATGTAAGAAGACCATAATAGTCATCAGAATCACATTGGAATATGATACAGATGCTCACTGCTCTGGGTAATGCCAACTGATACTTTAGATCAAAGTGAGAGTCAACATGATGTCTTAGCACAACATGAGGTGCCTGCTAGAGACCACCGTAACTCATTTGGCAAGGCAGAATATAGCTTTCCAATACAGGGCAGCCATTATATCAGTCTAGAAGTCATGTCAAAATCTTGACAAAATTGCCACTGTATCTTTACTGAAATTAGCATAGCATTATCTACCAGCACGGGTGCACTATTCCTAAAGACACAGCTTCTAGTTATTTTTCTCTGCTCCATTGTGTGTGGTCACTCTGGCTCAAAAGAAGCTGTGCAGCCACTTTTTATAATGCCAAGTCAAGACATTCAGCCGAGGAAGCAATCTACTAGGTCAAAATGTTCCTCAAAAGATTAAAAAAACAAAAAACAACCCAAAAACAAACAAACAAACAAAAACACACAAAAAAAAAACCAAAACGAGATGATTGGAGGAAACAAATGATTATCTAAGCATGGTTCTCTAAGGCAAATATTTTCAAAGTTGTTTGCTTCTTCCTCTTCCCAGTTATCCCCATAAACTCATCCTAGGTATCTGACAATTTTATTCAGTTCTATTTCATTATATAGTACATTACTAATTATTTCAAGTTGTGGTAAATTGTACATAAAATAAAATTTGCAATCAAAGTCATTTTATGGTAAATTATTGGTAGCATATATGTGCAATACAGCATAATCACATTCATCTTGAGGGACTGGTATGATCGGTTATTACCTTTCTTGTCTTTGCAACTACATCCTTCTTCCCCATCTCCAGATCCTCTTTCTACCTCTACAGAGTCAACCTTCCTGTTTGGTACCATCTGTATTTTATCTTGCTTTTCATATTATTTATATTGCAGGTTTCTCACAGAAGAGAAAACTCATATTCATCCTTCTTTGTCTGCCTTTTTTCCCTTAGCATTATGTTCTCAAAGTACATCCATTTAGTCCTGTGCCATTTCACCATTCTGACCTCTCCTTCCTTCATTGTCTTTTTTTCCTGAGGCTTTCTGTTCCTCTCATTTTCCTACTGAGGAAGTTCTTAAAGCTGTCTTTGTGCTTGGTCTTGCCAGAATCATGAACTCTTCCTTGGCTACCTCTGCTATTCTCACAGCTTCAAATAGCACTGTACACAAGACAGCCCCAAATCTCTAGTCTGTGATGCTTTCCACAACTCTAGCCCTGGAATCTCACTTGATTGAAAGGTATTTCCGTGTGGCCTTCCCATGTTTCAAGTTCAACTTGTGCAACTCTCTCACACTTATTTCTCCTGCTATCTTTAATTGACTTCATCAAACTTCCATTTAATCAGCTTTGATGTTGGGGCTTTACCTCTGCCTATTTCCTCTCTCCATCAAGTATATATCTACCTTTCCAGGCCATTTTACCTTCAGATTCAAGCCCTTCCTATCAGTCTTACTTCTACTCTTGTAACTCAAGTTTCTATTACTTTTCTCTCTTGAGTATTTCTACAGCCTCCTCCTTGATTTTACAGAGCTTCCCCCCCAACCCCCCAGCTCAGGCCACTGGTTTCAATACAGCACCTGTTCATATTCCTATACTTGTCTCTCACTCCTTTGTTCTCTGCGTACTGTGTCCTCATTCAATTCTTCTCCAATTCCCTGTTGCAGTGCTCCTGTTGGCCTGTCTCTGCCCTTGTGATATTCTCTCCATCTGGAAAGACTTTTCTTTATGTGTGTGAATATGAAGGGTACCCTATCCATGAGGTCACTTCTGGTGATTCTGCCTAGAATTTTCTCCTCTTAGCATGTTGAATAGTGATCTCTAAAAGCTATGTCTAGAACATGTGAATGTGACCTTATTTGGAAATAGGTTCTTTGCAATGTAGATATAACCAGTTTGGAATCTGGAGATAAAAATCATCCTGGAACTAGGGTTGACTCTGAATCCAATGAGAGGTATCTTTATAAGACAAAAGCAGAGACAGGTTGCAGTGACAGGAGCTCATGTGACTATGGAGACAGTTAGAACTGACACAGCCATGGGCTAAGGAATGTCTGAGGCCACTAGAAGTTGGAAAAAGGAAGAAACAATTCTCCCATGAAACTTTCAGTGAAGCATAGCTGCAGGCATCTTGATTTTGGACTTCTGGCCTCTAGAATTGAGGGGAAAAATAATTTTTACTGGCGACACCAAGTCTGTGGCAATTTGTTCTGGTAGCCATAGGAATCTAATGCATCACCCTCTGGCTCAGAAAAGCTGCATCATTCTTCCTTGTCCCTTATGTGAGTATACATCCATACCACCTACCTCTAGTAGAACACAGCATGTGACACATAGTGACTGGTGAATTGGTACTGGTGAGTAAAGAGGGGAGGAGAGAAGGCAGACAGAGGAGACTTGATTCTGCACCAGCAGCGTGAAGTGACTGGGTGTAAGGCAGAAAGCAGAAGTCCTGTCTGGCTTCATGGCCCTCGTTTCTACCCAGAGCATAATCTACAAAAAATAAATTGTACAGAGATAATGCTCTAAGATAATCCAATATGGCACCAATGTCTCTTGAGTTTGGAACATCTGGAACCAGGGATTGAATAGATGCCAGATACGGTCTTTTTTCAGCACCACCATTTTTCCACAAGTATGTTTCCTTAAAAATCAAAGACAACTCACATTTTCAATAGTTATTTTTTCCTTGCACTAATATTATCAAATAAAATGATCAGTGTTCATTAATATAACTCATGTACCTGTTTTTTTTCCAAGTTATAACAGCAATAATTACCTCCAAATGGGTTTTCTCTAGAAATTAAATGGCTGATGGGGATTAATGGCCCTTTGGTTTTGCTGTGGGTCATCAGCTCCCTCAAGTCTGTCATTAATCCCCACGATATGCCCTGCTTAACCAGGTCATTGGTGATAACAGTCTTTGGTGCTAAAATTGAACTAATGCATTTTACTTTTTTCCTTCTAAGTAAGTCAGCATGACTAAAGGATCTTCTGTCTTTAGGAACAAAGAAAATTTTCTGATAGAGGGAAGAAAGTGGTATTTTATTTTTCCTTCAACACACTGATAGTACTAGAGGTATAAACAAAAGGTAACTGGAATCCAGAGCTTTGAATATCTGTCCAATGCAGAGAAGGAAGGGACAAGCACTAGATCAATAAATGAAGTGTCTTGCAATTGTGACTGATAATGAGATTGAGGAATGTATTCTTTCCAATTGGAAAGACCAACTGTTTTACGGTCCTTTGAAGTTTCTTTTGCTGTACTGACCTTTTGGGGGGAAGGAGGGGTCAAAATTCAGCACACTAAGTGTATCTGTCACTGGAAAAATAACAAATCTCACAGTCACGTTAGTCTCAGAACAAGCCAGCATGCTATGCCAGCAATGGACACATCAATCTTGCACTTCCGTAGATCACACAGCCTAGTGCCTAGCAGTGAGGTGTCATGGCTAATGACAGGGCTGCTGGTCTTATGGAGAAGTCTGCCTTCTTTAGAGTAACTCATCCCTGTGGACAAGCAAAGCATTCATGGAAAGGAAATTATTAGGACAAAGTCAGTGAATAGTGACAACTTCTTCCTACAGCATAGAAACCTGCAGAGATGGATACACAAGAGACACTTCATCTGATTAGCATGCGAAGGGCAAGAACAATGGAGAAAATGGAGCTTATAGTCAGAGATTTAAAGTGCTCAAGATGGTTTTCTTCTATTCACTTGTACTTCGCTATGGGCTGAGTAGGAAGGAAATTTATCATACCTTCAGGCAGTCATCAACTCCATTCTTAAGCACACCTGTGCTTTTTAATAGAAATTTATGATGCAGATAATCTGCAAATATAAAAAAGGATTGTTGCCATATGAGGGAAAATCAGATATGTGGCCAAATTATTAGCTCCCTTCTGGATTTGGGGTGTCCTATAATCTGTCTTTGAGCAGTACTCATCTTCTTCTATTGAAAGTGACTGTGAATATTCTTTTGGGATCATAAACATTACTGATGCAGAAGGAGAAAGAAATGTAAAGGCAAATGAATATTTGTCATATCCTATTCCAGTGTCTGACTAATTATTACACCCCTTATTTGCTTCTGGTCCTTATTGGACGGTCCTAAAATACTTATACATAAAGGGGAAAATGTAAAAATCAGTTGAGACTGATCTTTTTGTGATTTGCATATTAAATATAATGCATGCAGGCCATATCAAAGGGCTAGACTGCTGATGGTAGGGCTGCATTATTTCAAAGTGGGGAGGAACTTCAGAGCTCATGTGTCCTAAGAAAGCCTCAGCATAAATACCGAAGAGAAGGAAATGCTGATTACACTGATTTGATCAGTGCATGCTGCGTGCATGTGTTACAATATCACACTCAACCCACTAAATATGAACAATTAAGTTGATCAACTTTTTGTATTTTAGAAATATTTAAACAAATGAAAAGTCATGCAGGAAACATTTTTACCTAGAGTGTCACAGTTTTACATGTACAAAAGACGAAAATGGCTGTGAAGAAGTTCAGAACATAGTGTCTGGCTACAAGTTTAGAGAGGGGGAGGGGAGGTCTGCTGCAAAACCTCTGCAGATTCAAAAAGCTTAACTGTGGGAAGAAGCATTTCTCAACACTTCAAAATTGCCCACTAAATCACAAATTCTAAAGACTTGGCCCTTAAAAAAGCCTTTGCTCTGTTATTTATCATTAGCTTGCAATGTCTAGAGCTACTGGCTTAGAAACATCTTAAGAATTAAATTAAATGTGTGGCATTTGTCAAATTGCACTTGCAAAATCACTATCTGAATATAAAACTGCCAGCTTATCACAAACCTTCCACCAACCCTGCAAGCTTTAATGACACACATGTTGGTCAAATTATGCAACCTCCTGCTAAAAGAGGCAGGGGTTTCCAAGGGAGCTGGGACAGAAGATGCTTACATTTGGGCCCTGGATTCAGAGCTGCTCTTCTTGCTTGATGGAGTTTGAAAACCTGCAGCTTCATTTATATTCCACCAAGCTCCTACTTCATCAGCCTCCTTACTAGTATGCCAACTTGCAACATCTCTGTAAAACAGGTTTTCTGTTTGTTATTTCACTTAGCTATATATTTATAACTCTCCATGGTCCTCAGTTATTTCAGACAGTTTAAAACACCCAATTATTCAAGACTGAGCAAAAAGTACTGTCATTATTCAATGTTTGAGCAGCATGTAAATATGAACAATATAACAGATGAGGTAATATACTCACATTAAATGTTAGAACTGCAATAAGCCATGCTGTACCTATATTCCATTTTTTCTTCAGTTAATGTGGGCAAACTTAAGTGTGCATGTATCTAAATTAGGGACAATGGGATGGGTGTGCCCAGACATCATTTTGCCTGTTCAAGGTGAACTGATTCACTCAGATCTGAGGAAAATTGTTTGTTTTTTTTTTTTTTTAGTTCTAAGCCTCTCAAATATTTAGAAAGCCAAGTGTTTTCTGCTGTTTCAATATTAAAGCTAGTCATGCTTTTCTGTACAGAGTTCAATTAAAATCCTTGGGAGTTAGAGCTCTATATTATTAGCTTTCCTGTTGCTGAACAAAATACCTGAAATCTACACGTTAAAGGAGAAGAAGCTTAATTTAGCTCATTATTTAGGGAGATTCAGTCCATGAAAACCTGGCTCCAAGGCAGGGACATCATGTGGAAGGGTGTGGTGGGACAAAGATGCTTGGTTCATGGTAGGCAGGAAGCAGAGCGGAAGAACAGTGCCAGAGAGTAGGTGAGGGGACTAAGATTACCCATGGCCCATGACCCATGACCCATGACCCATGACCCAACTAGACTCACCCTGTTAATATGCTGGCAATTCTTTTTTTTAATCTTTATTGGTACATTACATATATGCATCATGATTGCACTCCATAATGGGGATTTGTACCAGTATAAGACACAACTTAATTCTCATTTTTTCCCATAGTCCTACCCACCCTACCACCCCCCTATATACATAAAATTTGTTTCCTTTCTTTTTTGTTATAATCTCATTATTTTTCCTCCTTCACCCTATTTTACTTTGAGCATTTTCTATTTTACAATATATAACATACAATTCTAGGACTCATTTACATCTTTATTTTCTCATACCAGAGAAAAGATGCGATATGTACCTATCTGTGACCTATTTATTTCAATTCTTAACCCAGTGGAATCGACACATCAGAATTAATGAACACCAGCTCAGGGAACATCTTTTATTGGGCTTCATCATTTCTTTTTAAATAGTGGCAAAGTTCCACATCATTGGAGGCATGAAAAATACAGAAGGGTGGAGGAAAAAAGGCTCTGCGGTGAAGTCTGGGCAAAGTAAAAAGAGAAGAAAAATAAAAATTAAAAATATACCCTACAGTGGTGTAGGGTGGGCTACCATGGGGGGCATGATAGTGAGCTCCTACTAGCAACTGTCTCATCTCTTTTTGCATCACCTACTCAAGTTGACATCATGTCTAGGCCATCCTATCAAAAACTTGCTCAAGCTTTAATGAGAAGTCCATGGGTAAGGCTTTGGGAACTGCTCTGTACACATGTCCTGGGATTTTGTAATTAACAGGTCACACCTGCTTCCTCGGCCAGCTTTGAAACACACTAATCTGCTAATTTCCTCCTGGGAGAAATGTATCTCTGTAATTCCCTACAGTATCCTTAAGGAGTGGAGGTCTCTGTCTTGTCTGGCTTCTCCAGGCTGGAAGGGGCTGTTGACCCTGCCTACTGGGGATTATGTGCCTGCAACTACTTTTGGGTGAAAAATGAAGGGTCAGAAAAATAGAAATAATGGGCCCAGAAAGATCTAGGGTGTGAGTTTCCTGGAACTTATTGCTCTTTTTATTATCTGAATTGAAAGGCTGGTTGCAACTGAGCATAAACACTGTATGAGCATGGCTGCCACACTGAGTGTCGAATTCAAAGAACAAGTGAGTAAGAACAAGGGTAGGAAAGCAAACAGTCTATTTGGCAAATCTGGTATGGGCCCAGCTGTGGTTACTTTGCGATGAGGCATTACAGTAACACAACACCAAAGGGTCCAGGACTCAAGAAAGAAAGTCCGTGGCAACAAGAGCCTCGAGGAGAGAAACTGAGCCTTACAGTGCCCAGCCCTGAGCAATGCATGTGCAGGAAGTGAGCGCTGGGTTTGGTGAGCTGCACACATTCACATGAGTGCTTCTGAATGCTTCTGTTTATGTAGCTGGACTGGATTTGTAACACAGTGAAGTACTGTTTGGTCCCTTCAGTGTTATGCAAGTTGTAATTATTTTTACGATTACATAATATTTAAAATATTAGGCAATCGGGTTAAATATGAGTGAAAAACAGTTGTATAAAAACTAAGCTCAATGTTTAGAGAAACTTTATTGAAATGCAAAAATGTTGAGATTGTAACAAAAAAGTAAGGAAACAAATTTTATGTATGGGGGGGTGGTAGGGTGGGTAGAGCTATGGGAAAAAATGAGCTATGGGGAAAAAGTCAGAAGTATAGCCTAGGCAATTTAGTAAAATCCTCTCTAAATACAAATTGGGGGAGGGGCTGGGGATACAGCCAGATCAGGTGAGCTCCCTCAGATCACCTCCTCTGAGCTTCTGTGCTGCTTTGGTTCATGAGCCTTTACTGCCTTGGTTTCCCCTGGACAATGCGTTCTACCAGCATTTTACTCTCTGCACTTGCTGTTACCTCTGCAAGAACTTTATTTCAATACTCACTGCTGTCACCAACAAAAGAAGAGCAGACAAGGAAAGAAATGAGTCCAAAAATGCCAATCCATCTTAAACAGCATGAGTTGGCAGCTCTGCCAAAAGGTTTTCATAACAATGAGTGGTTTCTACAGCTGGCTACAACTTAGGGGCTAAAAAGGTAGTGCATTTTGGGGGATATGGGGGAGGATCAGAGGCCTGAAGCCTTCTAGACACACATAAAGAAAACCCCTAGTAGAAGATGAATAACTAAGGTAGAGATCTGTAAACTTTACTTGCCAGAAATCATGAAGCATGCTTGAAATCTTACAGAAATTAGAATTAGTTAGAATTAGTTTTTCGGGCTCGGGAGTTAGCTCAGTGGTTCCGGTGCATGTCTTGCAAATATAAGGGCCCGGGTTAATCACATACAATACTAGGTGTGGAAACTCACACCCAGCAGCAACCAGTACCACATACCACAGTGCCGGGCATGGTGGTTTACGCCTATAATCCCAGCACTCGGGAGGCAGAGGCAGAAGGATTGCTGTGATGTGAGTTTGAGGCTGAGCTCAGGGCCAGCCTGAACTACAAAGTGAGACCCTGTCTCAAAAAACCTAAGGAAAAAAAAAAAAAAAAAGAAACCAGTTTTTCCATCTAGCACCTTTTCCAAAATAAGATCGGCCTATGTTACAAGCCAAAAATCACCATAAAAAGAAGATATAGTTATATTTTTATTGCACTCAAAGAATGAGGCATGATTGAGAAATTAACCAGAAGAGACAATACTCATTAATTTGTAATTTCAATTTCTCCTAAATGAATGAGGTAACATATGTTTTCGAGGATCTTGACCTTATATCTGGTACGAGCTCTAATGTATACAGTATAAACAAAAGTGGTATGAAAAAGAGTTCCTGGAAAAAGGAAAACAATTTTTATTACAAACCAGGCTCTCCAGCCACCTAACTCATTCCCTTCACATTTGCTAGCCACAAACCACAAAGTATGTGCTTCTTAAGAAATTTTACTAGACTGCTGAGTAGGAATGAGAAATGAGACTTACTTTTTCCAACCAGTGGCCCAGGGAACAAAAAAACTGACACTGTCGACTTCACTCTTGGTGACAGCTGGACTCAGACCGAATTCCAGGGTCTGACTGCTAACTAAATCTATATGCTCATGGTAGCTGCATTCCAAAGATTCAGTCTAAAGTAAACACAAAATGCCTACAGTGGGTGGTAATTACTGTCATGTTCCAAAATGACGTATCTCTAATCACACTGAGGTAAGTGCTTTGTTAGAACAATAATCCTAATTATGAATTTTTAAAGAAAATTGCTAGATTAAACAAAAATGTACTACTACATCATCTATAACTCAGAAAATCACGTAGCTGAAGTGTGGAATTGTGATCATCAAGACTGACCTTTGAACAGTCTCCCTGGCCAAGATGGAGAACAATGGATGTGATATATTTAGGTATTTATCTTCCCCTTGGCATCTCTATCTAACTTACAAGACTGGCAGCTCAGATACACAGAATATCAGAAATCTCCTCAATGTAGTTGTTAACAGAAGGTATAAGTAAATATGTGATCATATCAACACAGAGATGTCTTAGATAAATGCAACATATCCTCTTCCACCAATCTCACATCTTCTGGAAATCCTACCACCTTTTAGAAGACTAGCAACAGGAATAAAAGGTGAAATCCACTTCTTTCTCTACTTGTTCATCTCTGCTGAAGAGAAAGCTCACCAAAGACACTAAGGGTATCCAGGAAAATAAAGTGAAGTGAATAAGGGGTGACACAAGTTGACAATTTCATTTTTATAATGTACCTCCAGGCATCAGCTATAATATTTATTTAAAAGTTCTTCTTTGAGGTCTGTTTCAACAATGGGACAGTGTGTGTGCCCATTTGCACATGTATACACACACACACACACACACACACACACACACACACACACACTACCCTCCATTCTTGGCTCTACTTTGCTGACATAAACAACTAGCCATTTGTGATAATGTCTGTAACCTCAGGACAAAAGAGGTCAGGAGAGACTAAAGTAGGACAAATTCCAGGGTCTTTATAAAAGCTATGAGGGACTGTCTGTAGGGTTACTTCTGGAATCCTCCAAAACTCCCAGCATGAGGGATTTTGATAAGGGAAAACAAGCCCCACTGAAGGAAAATAGTCACAAAACCCTAAAGAAGAATCAAGAAGAGTATATTCATTTCATTTGACTGGGAATCCTTGGGTATTCCCAGGTATTCCCAGTTGGCATTTTTGTGCTCTAAATGAGCTGAGCCATGATCTTGTCTAATGGTGTGGGAGCATTTTTCCCTGTGTAAGACTTTCCCACTTCTTCAAATAGCACAATCCATTTGGTTGGCAAATTTGTTTTCATCGTTAGAAAGCCTTCACTGTGCCTAAACAAACTCTCCAAATGAAAATGGGTCTTTCTTGTAAAAACCACCTTAAACAAATTTCTGCTAATGTCATTACACAGGGAAAGACTTGGAAAGAAAGGAAGTCCTGTATTTTTAAAAAACTAGACTCATTCAACCTCAAGGGC
This sequence comes from Petromus typicus, assembly GCA_004026965.1. Lineage (NCBI taxonomy): Eukaryota > Metazoa > Chordata > Mammalia > Rodentia > Petromuridae > Petromus > Petromus typicus. Next base: position 84,167 of record PVIR01000574.1, read on the forward strand.
AATCTGCTTCAATTGTCTCCTGGAAATAAAATGAGTTTTGTTTAATGACCCTGACAGATATGTAAAATTTCTATATAAGTTAGTCACAAGAAGAAGAAAACTCACATTATAACTAACTTGCAGCCTCATCTAAAGTATGTGTGGCTGTGCGTGAGTGTGTATACAGGAGCTGCTGTGGTACAAATGTGTCCTGCAAAGTTCATGGGTTGGAAACGTAATACCTAATGCAACAGCGTTGATACCTGTGAAAGGTTGTGTCTTCCTGAATAAAATAATGTTATTATTATGGCATTCAGTTATCACAGGTCTTGATTCAAAAGTGATTAGTTCAGTCCCGTCTTTTTCTCTCTTATGCACTGTCTTTCCCTTCCACATTTTGCCATGGAATGGCCTAAATCTTGGATGTCCTAGCTTCTCAAACTACAAGAAAGATATCTCTGCTTCTTACAAATTATCCAGGCTCTGGTGTTTTAGTGCAGCAGTACAAAAGGGACTAAGATTAATACATTGTAAGAAAGCAGACATGAATGTAAATGGGTACACATATATACATACAAACACACAGACATACACACACAGAGGAAAAAAATCACAAGATGTCACTTCTATGTAAAAATTTACCATATTCTTTTCTTTCATAAGCCACATTTTGAAATCCAAATCTTTTCATTATAATTCAAGGGAGTTCTGTTTGTTGTATTTCTTCTGACAGTTAATATTTTTAGTAGTCAGATATCATGACATCTTGGGAATAGATTATTTTTTACAGAAAAATAAGAGGAGTTACATCCTCAACCCTTTTAAACATTTTTTTTTCTTTTTTATTCTGAGACAGGGTCTTACTACTCAGTAAGTTACCTAAACTGGGATTGAACCTCATATTATCAAAGTTCTAGAATTACAGGTCTGTGCCACCACACTTGACATGAATATATGTTTTACATGAGGTCCTCATATCCTGCTTTCATTGAAAAGGTATACATAAGAAATACATTACAAGAGTAAGTGAGCAAGACTTTAAATTACGCCAATATTTAAAATGGGAAAGTGCTTTGAAAATACTTTCCTTTTCTATAATTTTGAAAAATATAGTTTTATTGATTATATCCTCTACCAACTTGTACACTAGATCTTGAACCACTTCCAAGCATGATGAATCACAGCAAAGTGCACTGGCAGTGTAATATTCATTACAAATTTGTTTTTGTACAGTGTGGAGCTAAAGGAATTCATAGAGCTGTGGGCTGCAATGAAGTCTTGGATACTAAAATGTTCTAAATCATTCCTAGTTTCATTTTTCAGAGTTAAAAAGGCCAGATCCCAAGAAAAGTTAAGTGAGTTTCTTGAGAACATGCAGCAACTAAAAGGAGGAAGTAGAAATATAGTCCAAATCTTTGGATGTGGACCAACGCCATATATCTAAGGAGCTATGTTGACTAGTGGAGTAGACATAATTGAATTTCTACTAGACACCTGACAATGTGACCATCCGGCCCTGTTTGTAAGTGAGGGGCAGAGGAGGCAAAAGCAGCTGAGAGTGAGAAGAACAAACTAAGCATGTCCCTTTCTGTCCATGCACTCAGGACAGCACAAGTGAGTTAGCACATACAGAGAAATGACTCTTACACTGGTTCTGGCAATGTCAGATATCTGGATGTAAATAGAAACTTTTTGTAAGAGATCCAGATATTGACAAATACACGTCTGCAACTAAATATTGGATTGGACATAGACAGAGACTTAATGTAGGTAAGTGGAAAACAGAAAATTGCAAATCTCCATGATTGGGTGAATTACAGCCTTCAAATTGGGGAGGGAATAAGGGTGGCATGCTCAGTATTCGTGAAGCATTTTGAGACATTTGCTGTGATGGATATTTTTAAACTCTTTCTGGCCATACATAGAAGGCAGAAATTAACACAAGAATGTCTTAATTGTGCCTACTTTATATACAAAAGAATAATGGACTAAATGGGTTGGAATGAATGCCATATTTATCCTTCAAGGGGGGAAAGACAGGATGATTCACAGGCAGTGAAGCCAAGAGCATTGGGCCCTCTCATGAGTAGAATAAATATATCTCCTTTCATTATATTCTGCCTTCTAGTCCTTAAAGGCCCCCTAAAGGCACAACTAGAGAAGAAATGAGAAAAATCAGAAATGATTCGTTTTAATTCACACTAATTTTCTTGCAGGAGTTATGCTGCAGAGCCACTATAATGATATGACAAGTCTGCCTAAACTTTACAGCACCCCAAATGACATTGGGCAATATAAAATGTTATCACGTATTATTCCAACTTTTGAAACATCTCCTATGAGAAAGGGAGCCAGCAGAAAGAGAGACTCCAAATGGTTCATTAGCTAAGAAAAGTTGGCCCTTGACTCCTTGGGTACTGTTGCATTTCCTGATTGTGTCTGCTGCATGTTTACTCTCTTGGCATTGCTTTGCTTAGGTTAAAATGGGCTGGGATCTCCGAGAATGTAAAGGACACAGGAAGCAGTAGTTGTGGACTGTGCTGGGTGACAAAGGACATACGAGCTTCTTGCAGACGTTCCAGAATTGATGAGAAAATTTTTGGAGCTGAGCAAAAAATGACATTAGCTGACAGAAATAGATTTTCATTTTGGGAATAAAGAAAGAAGGCAATGTGGGAAAATGATGTAGAAGAATTAAAGGATCATTTCCCTTTTCTCTCACATAGGATCAATCATCCTAGGAAACTGATTAGTCTTTTATCTTTGCCTGGAAAGAACGGTATGGATGAAGTGCAGTTTTACAAAAGAAGAAACAGAATAAAATGAAGAAGAAAAAAAAAAAAGAAATGTGCAAGAAATAGAGCGCTCCAGTAGGTCTGATTGTGCTGCCTCAGGGGCTTGATCTTCCCAGGCCTTGCTGGTGAGGAGGAGGCAAAAGAGTAACTCTTTTATGTTCACATTGGCAAACATGGATCACTCCTCCAGGTGGCTGAAAAATGGAATACCGTACATCATTGCTTTAATGTGGCCTCTATCATTAGATTCAGAGATGGCAGTAAGACATTGCTCTCACTCAAAAGGCCCGTTCACCTTGCTATCTCTTTCTTCAGTCATGTGGGGAACTTCAGAAAGGCAGGACAAGTCAAAAAAAATCTGTAGTTACATTCCACTTTGTGTAACAACATGTTCTCACAGAGCTGTGTGTGCATTGAGCGACTGTCAGTCAATTCTCATTTTCTCATGGAGTACAGTATTTTGTCTTCATTTCCAATTGATCGTCAATTGACAATTTATACTAAAAACTCATCTCTCTGTCATGAATAGCCCTCGCTTCTCCACTAAGTAGTCAAGGACCTGCCAATTTTTATGTATCTTATTTAAAGGAATACAGTCAGATTTTCTTATGCCAAGGTTCTCCTAAACTAGATATATAGTTATTACTTTAATGAACTGGTGTCAAAGCACCAAACTAGGTTTAATATGAATACAATAACAGAGGCATAAACCATTTTAATTCATGGCAAAAAGATATAAAATGCTGAAGGAAGGCAGTGAGTCAGGATTTTATTTTGGGTTGAAAGGATCTAACAATGTATCTTGGAAGGGACTAAGATTTGAGGTGATCTTGTTCAATCAAAGAGCATAGAACATCGTTCCAGAGAGGCATAGCTTGAATGACAGCAGCAGACTAAACCACAGGGCTTAAAAGGGATGTTAATGGAGACAAAAGTGAAGGCCAAATTGTGCTGGGGCTTCCATTCCCAGCTCAAATGTGTGGCCCTGATGTGGAATGGGTGGAGTGCACAGAAGGCTGCACAAGCTCTGAACTCTTAGAGTAGATGACATGGTTGGAGCCCACCTTGACACACCTCTGCACATTGTACCTTGGGAAGTTTACTGCAAAGAGCTCAGGGTGAAGGGTCTCTTTTGCCTTGTCAAAAACTATCAATTCTCAGACAAGTAATTTCCAGTCACTTCAGCAAGTCTTTCTTGGGCCGGCATCTGTAGCCATTAAATATTCTTTACACCAATCCCCTCAAACATTCTCAGTGCATAATGAGGGACCCGTTACTTAGAGCGATTCCCACCAAGGCCTCCCTATGGAAGCCTTCAAGATTTTGCACCTGCAATTGGCTAATCGCCAGCACAATAGAACACTTGAGCCTTCAAAATTAAGGATTTAACGAGAAGTGGGGAACTGCAATGATAAATGAAAGGCTGAATTCACACTTCTGATGTCTATGGCCTAATACATTAGAGTCTGGAAAATGAAGCGGCCACAATGAAGCTTAAAGCCAGTCTAATGGGCACTGCTGAGGCTCCTGGAAACAGTCTCTTAGTGAGAAACTGGATCGAAAGAGTGTCTTCAAATCTGAGCTGCAGTCACTATTATAGTCTCAAAAGATGGCCTTGACACAAGCACAGTGATTATTTTGTAACTTCTCCAAAGATTGACCACCTCCCTTCTCCTTCCTGTCCTTTTGAAGAGCCAATTAAAACAGAAGAAAGGAATCAAAGAAGGATTTCATGAAGGTCACATTTTCTAGAGTCTCAAAACAACTTGGGAACTTTCACCAATCAGTTCATGAATATTTGCACACTGGTTATCTTTTCTTACTAACCAGAATATTTCCTTGGGCAAAATGTCCTACCTCAGCTGGGGCAGTGTGTTTCTTCTAGCTTCTGGGTGGCCACAGACAATAGCTAACTCACACATCCAGGTCTTAAAAAAGCCAAAAACTCAGACTTCGTTGGGGGCCACATCTTCTTTGCACCTTAAAACCTCTAAAACTATTTCCCGCGCCCATGCAGTATCTGTTGTTAGAGGCATCTTTAGTCATTAAGATGGTTTCACATATTTTTTCATCTGGCAACAGCAGTACTAACATCAGGTGGAAACAACCTGTTGGGAAAGTGGTGTATTTGCTATGGCTCTGGTAGAGTACTCTTTTATATGGAAGGGGTTCTCAGAAGGAATTAGAAACACTTTTACAAATACAGTACAAAGTGGGCAGAACTTTGTTAATCCATGGTTTGGACATATTAGGTGGGGAAAGAGGGTGTCTCCACACCTGAAAACTTATTTTTTTTTCAGAGGCCTGGTCACCATACATGGACTGAAGCTTTGGAAAAGTCCTTTTTGTCAGAACTATAAATGGTTCCTAGCTTACCACAGGAGTTACATGAACCTTCATGCAGTTCGACAGTCATAAAAAGGAGTCAGTACATCATTTTCTATGGCAGACAGGGGGGACTTTCACGGGCAAGCTAAGAAATTAAATGTCAATATATTTAAATAGCATAACGTGCCTGATTAATAGCACAGGAAAATAAATCCTGGAACAAAAGGCCTGCAAAACTAATCCTTATTCATACTCATTGTTGTCAAGAAATATGTATTTAAGACTTACTGGGTGCTATATGCTGAGTGGCGAGCACACCAATGTGAAAGGTATTGCCCCTGATTTCAAGATTATAATTATCTGGAGAAATAAGACCTACTGACATATAAAGATAATTAACCAAATTAGACACCCCATAACAACTGCCAAATGGGTGGTATAAATTCTACCTGCTGGAGGGCTCAGAGATGTGAGAAATCCTGGCAGGCTGGAGTGAGCCAAGAGCGCTTCACAGAAGAGCTGAAAAGAGACTGAAGAAAGAGGAGACAGTGCAAAGCAGAGGAAGAGATGAGCCTATAATGTTCTACATCCTGAGGTGCAAGCTGAGGGGTTCAGGTTTTACCAAGTGGTTTATGGCAGAGGTGATATGGGCTAGAGAGTGCTGTGACCTAAACTGGGAATGCGGACGACAAGTGGATTAAAGGGGACCGGACCACCAGCGGGAAACATTCCACTTGCTTTTTGATCAGTGAGAGACAGTGGTGGGAGGTACAGTATTACGTGAATGAAAGACCATTTAATAAAATAAGGTGGAGTAGGAAATTGCTGACAGCTACATATCAGATCCTACGGAGCACATTTTGTTAACCACTTCGCATCCATGTAGAAACTGTGTCTCAAGGTATTAAAAGTTCCTAGGGAGAAAATGTTTTACTAAACACTGAGGAGTGGAAATATCAAAGGAAGAAAGACAAGCATTTTAGCTTGTGTTTTATAAATGAAGAAGTGTACCTCAAGGTTAGTCACATGTACAGTAGGCTAGATAGTGCTTCCCACATGTCAGCCACATCCCAGTGCCCCAAACCTACACATATAGGTGTGACAAGACAAAACAGACTTTGCAGACGAGACTAAGTATTGGATCATGATATGGAGAGATTATTTCGGATTATCCCACATGGGCCCAATGTGTGTGATTACCAGGTCCTTATCAGAAGGAGGCAGAGGTCAGAGCAGGAAAAGAGATGGACAGGAGATAAAGGAAGCGGAGGTTAGAGTGATGTGAGACCGACAGCCCAGAAATGCAGGCAGCTGGGAGAGGATGGCGTGGCAAGGAGTTTTCCTCCTGCAGCCTCTGGAGGAAAGCAGCCCTGCCAATCCACGTTTGACTTCTGCCCTCTGGAACTATAAGTGAAAAGTGTGAATTGTGTTAAGCCACTAAGTCGAGTTGTGAAAGCAGCCCCAAGAAGCAAATACCTCACAGGCCTACACAAATGCAGTTTTTGTCTTTACAGACATACTGCTCTAACTGCTAAACAACACTGTCTGGATTTCACATTTAATTTTGACAAACTGCAGATGAGACAGCAAGGCATTGAAAGCCAACCAGAAGTAGGATGCAACAAATCAGCTTCTCCCAAGACGGTGCCTTCCAAATTCAAATGCCTTCTGGGAAGTGTCACCTTCCAAAATCACAACACTCTTGGAGCTGTCAATTTTAGTAAATTAGAAAGCCACATGACAAGAATTCACTATGGAAAATGTAGCAGCACCTAACAAAACAGTTCCTCTCCTGAGACCTCTCCTACCAGTCAGAACATTTGACCATAAATGTTCATGCTCCATGGTATAAATTTACACAAATGAAAATCTAGCCCAGCATTCAGTCCAATCAAAGTCACATTATATGGCACATAACTGGATCTGTTTCTCATATTACCACTGGAACACTAAGATTGAATAATATTTGAAAGACATTGGACTGAGTGGCAGATTACAAAACATTATTTCAATAATGTTCCCTGCTTTTAGTGTTTGCTAATATAATTCAAAGTGTTGTTTCCTTCTTAGCTTTATGTTTAAAAAGCTCTTAGAATTACCTTTTAAGGGAAATTCATTGCTCCTAAAGAGAAATAAAATACATGAAAAATACTTTGTATTCTAGCTCTGACCTAATACACCGTGGGTTCTGGAAAGGTTGACGTGACCAGTTGGGACCCTTGTCGCTGTGTTTCCCAAATGGCATATTCTAGCAGCAAGCCTGGCCATCAAGTCCCACACCTTTTCAGGCATAGTCTCCCCAGTGGGAATTGGCAACGTTCACGATCCCTCGCTGACTCCCTAACTCACTCCTTTAGTAGACTAAAGAATCAGCAGACGCATAATTATTTTACTTCTCACTTTGGTTCCACCCAAAGGAAAGGAGAAAAACAGAAGGAAAAATAATGTCCTTAGCCTAACTGTTAATTACTTGTCAAGACTTTTGTTTTCTCATTTACTTTTTTGTTCTTTTGAAAAGAAGTACATAAAAACATAGATATTGTTCAACATGAAGTACGGAGAGTTTGGAGAAGATCGTGATACGAAGGGTTAGAAACTCTAGATTTTGCTAGAGAATGAGCTATTAACTTAAGTAGCAAAATGATAGACAAATAGGCAGTTTCACCACCTGTGAAATGCCAACTCACTTCCAATGTGAATTATTGACAGCAGGGGAAAGAACAAAGGTGATGCTGGCATCAGTGCACCCGTACTATGTACCAGTGTACATGCGCACTCTAGCACTGCCATGTATAGTCTCTAACTCTTAAAATAGTCCTGAGATGTAGGTGCTATTGTCATCTGTTGTTTACAGATAAGGGAAACGAAGCTCTGTGGGTTCAGATTACTCAATAGCAAAGCCTGGGAAAAGATATGATATCGTATCTTTTCTCTGGTATGAGAAAATGAAGATGTAAATAAGCTCTAGAATAGATAGCAGTTACTGTGAAATAGAAAATATTTAAAAGAAAATGGTGTGTAAGGGTAAGTAACGAAGGGAAAAAATAATGTGATGGTAGTTCAAAAACAAAAAAGAAACAAAGCCTATGTATATAGGGGGTGGGAGGGTGGGAGGGTGTGCCGGGGAATGGGAAAAAATGAGAATTAAATCATGTCATGTACTGGTGGAAATTCTTAATGCTGAATGTGACCATGATGTGTACATATAATGTACCAATAAAGATTTGAATAGTAAAACCTGGGAAACACTTAGGGGAAAGCCAATAAGCTTTCAGAAGTTTTTGTTACACTCCCTTCTCCCCTCCAAAGGACAAGCTAGCTGTACATGAGACACAGGCAGAGAAACTCTCATCCCTGGGGGTGGGGCTACAAGCTGCCTTTCACATGCCTTTCCACAGAGGGAGGGAAGGCTTCCACTTGGTGACAGCCCTTGCCCTTGCAGTTCCCAGGGGGGGTGGGCTGAGCCATAGCATAGCAAGATGAATGTCGCCAGGGCCTTCCTTGATGCCTGTGTCTCAGAGTACAGGCTTTGACAGGGAACATGTTCTTCTTCCTTGGTTACAATGCACACACGGACTTAGAAAAGGTATTCAGGGAAGAAAGAGAAGTGAGCAAGTGAAAGAGTTTGGCAGTTCTGCTTCTACAAGGAATTAAATAGTTCAGGGAAAAAAGTGAATGCTGCCATAAAACTCCCAAATTAGAGTTGGTTTCAGATCAAAAGCTAAGAAAATAGTGAGAACCCCTTATAATCCAGCCAGCCACTACATATACAGATTCTGATAGAACAAAAATCAAATAATATCCCAGAAACACAGCCACGTACATTCAAAGCTTAATATAACCCAACTAGCATAGAAGGCAGGTGTTAATGCTATCCCCCAAACCACATTTCCATGGCATTTCAAATATTTATAGGTTGTTATAAATTACACCAAGGCCACATATCAAAGAATGAAAATCACCCATATTAAATTAATCAGAGATTTTAGAAAATTATACATTGCACATGGCTGAATATAATCCATTTAATGTTTCAATGTCATGGAACATTTGCTTTATAAATAAAATATGAAAGTGATTAAGCTTCCTCAGACCTTTAGGAATATGGTAAATCTATATGAGAACTCCCTGAGCCCTGGATTTTTATCTCTGGATTTTGGTTAGTGGAGAAAAATTTTTAAAATAAATAAATAAAATGGAACTAGCTCTCCCGCCCTCCTTGGTGAAGCTGCAGAGGAAAATGGATGTCAGCATGGGGAAAAGTGAAACTCAATACCTCATCTCCCAATACTCTATTTTCCCATAGCAGAATCCACACGTGGCCCTCCACACTGTATCCTGGTGCCACTTCCCTTTGGTAGAGACTTAGGTACTCACTGAGGCCAGGTTTGGGCTCCAAGATTTCACCATGCACTCAACACCCCTGTCTTTAAAAAGCGCCTTTACACAAACGTGCCGTTACAGATTGGCATTGGATCTCAGGTAAGAATGTGAAATGCAAAGTTCAGAGATGTCTCCAGAACAGTTTGGAATATTCCATCAACTCTTCTGCGAGAAAAAAAATGAAGCCTTTGCCTCCACCACAATCAGACAATGACACAGAAGTCAATGGATGGCCAGAATTTCTCATAGATTCTGCACAAGTCCCTATCCGTGTTTCTTGGATTCAATGACACCCTTCCAATTTCTTTATAGAGCCACTACATAGCTTGTGTGTGTGTGTCTGTGTGAGCATGCATGTGAATTTCACTTTAGGGACCTTTTGATAACTCTGTAACACCATCTGGAAAAATTCACTGACATTCACTGACACTGGGGCAAGTCAGAAGTAGGTCTGTGAATTCCTGGAATAAGTTTTATCAGACTCTATAGCCCAATAACGGGCCATGGCTTTGCTATTAACCTTTTGAATCAACTATCAGGAAGACAGAGATGCTAGGAATGCTGGCAGAGTGCCCTGCTCTCAGGAGCCATAGTTTATCCTGAACCTCAGGAAAGAAATCAAGGCAAGATACACGTGCATTTCACTTCTTGAGTTCATTATTCTATTGCATCCTTGAAAGGTATCCTTAATATCTTATTTATAAACTTTGTGCATCAAAGGGGAAATACTAGGAGACTAAAGACTTTTCTTTGCTTTATGGGCTAGAAAATCAGGTCTTTTTCTTTTTTCTTTTTTCTTTTTTTTTCAGTACCAGAGATAGCACTTAAACTAAATCTCTGGCTCTCAAATCATGTTTCTAATCATCAACTACTTGATAGAATTCTCCAAATGAAGAAATCATTTGCAGTAGGTCCCATATCCATGCTACCCAGGGGATTCTTGCAGAATTTATATAGAAAGGCTATGTGCTGCTTCCATACTGCCTTCTAGTCAAGATTTCAAATGATCGTATACTTCCGTTCTACAGACAACTTTAAAAAATCAGATAACCTGAGCTTTGGAATCTGGGAGATTTGGGTGAAATGTCCCTTGCTGGTTGTTTACTAGATGAGTGACCACAGGGGCCAATTACTTCTTATCTATAGGAATCGGTTTCCTTTGCTTGAAGGATGCAGACTACAGCAGGGTCTTAATGCTTTTGCTTTATGTCTTGATGTCTACGATCCTAAGCATAGTGCTTGGCACACAAAGGCAATTTCTTATAATTGCCTGAGGGCAACAGAAGTGAGTGATGCCCATAAACAAGGTCAAGTGAGCTCAGAGTTAATGTTTTTAAAAAGAAGAACACGTTATTTATTTTACCCTCACTAACTCAGGCTCAAATGGAGAGAAAAAACCTCATTTATTTGATCTTATTCCAAACGGACATTTCTATTAATTGCCACATCTGTGTGTGACTCCTATGTTGTATGGTGATAATTTGTTGTTTGTAGATTTGATCCAGGGGTACTGAAAACTCTTGAACTGCCTTTATAATCATTAAAGATCCAACTACATCCAATAGAGTTTTATCATTAAGCGACTGCTTGAAAACTGGTAATCCCTATGTGGTGCACAATGGAAAATATACTAAAAGAAGACTTAGAAAGTTTAGGAAACTGCCTACAAGACTGACTTGATATTGAAAATGAATTTCTTTGAAAGAATTTTAGACTTAGAGATAGTTATAAGCACAGTCCATAAAATTCATGTATGTTCTTTGCCCCCTCTTCCTTGCTATTAACACACGTAACTTCAACACAATTACCTTAAAAAGCAGCAAATCAACATAATTAAAACACACTTAACTAAACTACAGTGTTCATTTAAATTTCTCCGGACTTTCTCTTCTTACTGTCATGGAATCCTACTCAATGAGAAAATAAAGATGTAAATGAGTCCTAGCATTGTATGTTATATATTGTGAAATAGAAAATGTTCAATGTAAAATAGGGTGAAGGGGGAAAATGTTGAGATTGTAACAAAAAAGTAAGGAAACAAATTTTATGTATATGGGGGGGTGGTAGGGTGGGTAGGGCTAGGGGAAAAATGAGAATTAAGATGTGTCTTATACTGGTACAAATCTCCATTATGGAGTGCAATCATGATATGTATATTTAATGTACCAATAAAGATTTAAAAAAAAGATTTTAGATTCCATGTAGTTGTGTTTTGTTTGTTTCCTTTCATCTGTAATAATTTCATTTCTTTACTGTGACTTTTCTGATGAACCCTAGTCAATTATTTTGTAAAAGGTACCTCAATTTTGATTGGGTGGAAGCTTTACAGTGACTATGTGGAGATTATGTATTTGAGCAACATACCACAGAAGTAAAAGTGAGTTTATCATACTTTCCTCAGCACACTACATCGGAGGCCTCATGGTGTCAATATATCTTATCACTGATGATAGGCACCTTCAGCATAGTTAGAGAGGTGTCTGCTAGTTTGTTAATGTTACCCTTTCCCTTTTTAATTGCTCTAAATTTAGGGGAAAGATTGCTAACATCTTTCCTTCATTCATTAATTCATCACAGAATTAGCTCCTGGATATCTTTTCATCCTATGGATTATAACTCATAATTTATTTACCTCATTTATACTGTCCATTTTAAACCACTGAGTGCTCTTTCATGTTAGTGCTTGTGTCCTTTTGATCATATTTGTTTCATATATTACAATCTTACTGCATTATAATTGAGTAGTTTTATTTATACTATTTGTGCTTCATTAAATCAGTCGTGTTTTCTCCATGTCCTAGAATATGACCAATATTTGCAATTGTACCACTGAATTAGAAGTGAATTTTTAAACATCAACAACTGAGAAAACTCTTTGCCTAAAGAAAAATTACAAATTACCTGACAACGGTAAGCCAATTCTATAGAGAATTAAATAAAGAGAATAGTCCCACAAAAATATATAAAAATATATTAAAACCACAAATACAAAAACTGACAGTAGTAATGTTCAAAAGAACCAAGTAAAACTGAAAAGCAAATTGATACAACTCAAGAAAGAAATGGAAAGGGCAAAATTATCTAAAAGATAAAGAATAAATTACAAGGGGCACTAGAGTAAATAGATTCAAATGAAAATTTAATAAAATATGTGGAAGAAATGTAGGTAAACTATCAAGAGAATGACATAAATATAAAGCAAATAGAGTTAGAGAGAAACTAATGGAAATGGGGGGAAAGCAAAGATAAAATAATATTCATATTACTAAACTCCCTAGAAAAGGCAAACAAAACATTAGGACAGATCTTTTACTGAAAATTACAATATAAGAAAACATTTCGAAACTACCAAAGCTTCAATCAACTACTGGAAATGGCTTTCTGCATGTTTGAAAAAATTTACCAGAATTATCAACTCACAGACAAATGGTAGCAAAAGTACTAGATATGAAAGATACTGATAAAACTCAAGAGCTGCAGAGAAAAAAAAATCAAGCAACTTAAAAAAGAGGCAACAACAGCAAATTTTTAAAAAATTAAGGTGCTAGAGTTTCATATAGCTCATGTGTTATTAACTATCAAGGCAATAGGGCAAGTAAAATTTTCAACATACAACGACTCCAGGAATTCTGTTATCATCAGCTCTTTCTGATGCTCTTTCAGAGCAGAGGTCGGGAAGATGCATGAACTCTCTCCAGGATTTGATGATTTCTTTTCCTTGTTAGCCACATTTGGCATTCTTCATCTTCAAATTATGCTGAGAGCATTTTATTTTGTGTGGAATTTAATTTTCCTATATTCTTATTTCTCATGGTTTAGCGAGGGATATCTTTTCAAGGTAGCCAACTGTGTTGCTAATACTCACCACGCTTAACGAGAATTCTTCACTCTTTAATGTATCAAATCATATCACAGTGTTAAGCACTTTACCTACATTAGTTCTTCCATATTCCATCTTTTCAAAAAATATCTCATTATTCATTTTTACAAAAGGGTAAAGTAAGCCATGGAGAAATGAAGTAACTTACTCAAACGTCAAATCCAAGGCTATTCATTCTCAAGTTGGAGCTCTCATCCATTACTCTGTATTGCCTCTTCCTTTTCTTCATCCTCTTGTCTCTGTATAGTTCCATGAGTTACTCTCAAGTCATTCTTGCTCTCTGGTTCCTGAAGTTTCATTTTCTTACCTACAAAATATTGTCCCTTCTCTCCATCCATATTTCTATAACTCCAGTTCAAGCCAGAATCAACTTCTACCTGGACAACTGCCATAATAATATCATAACTGGCTCCATTTCCACTATCCCCCTCTCCAATTATTTCTCCACATGGGAGCTGGAGCAAATTTTTATTAATAAAGCAAATCAAATCTTGTCCCTTCCTGACTTAAGTTCTCCAATGGCTTCCCACTGCACTTGGAATGAAATCTAACTCCTTCCCATGGTCTGCCCATCCCTACAATATCTGTCTCTGCTTACTTCTTTCCTTTCATCTCACGCCATTTTTCAACTTAATTGCTCATTTTTTGCTGGCATCGGCCTTCTTTCTCCTCCCCAGATCCGCCAAGCTCATCACACCTCAAAGTCTTGGTATTTGCTGTACATTTAGCGTGGAATGCTTTCCTTGAGGCTCTTGCTGCAGGTCTCTTTTTAAGCATCCTCTCCTCTGAAAGGTTTTTCCCTGCCAAGGATGAGGTCTCTACCTGTCAGTGCACCCCATGACAGCAGCCCACACACTCCTTAATTCACAGCAGTAACGCTTCTTTGGGTTGCCTTGATATTTACTGTATGTTCAAGGACCAAGAACATGTAGCACAAAGTAGCTACTAAATAAAAATTTGTTAAATGAGGAATGAATAGTTTCTTTAGGGTTACATTATCTGTCCCAATAATGGAGACATAGGGTCTAACAAAAATATTTTATGCAGTTTTCAGAAAAAAATATCTACTGGTATACTGAACAATTGAAATCTATAATCATTTTAACTTTGTGGGACTTAGAGAAAGACTTAGATGGTAAACTATGCTTGAAATTTCAAAGCATACAGATTGCAAGAGCTAATGTCATTCCCTGAAAGACCTCTTACTGTCTAGAGTAAGGAGGAAGAGATGTCTATAATATGTGCACATATATATGCTGAATGCCAAGGGTGTCTTAGAGAAGTTACACGCCAAGGGGATTTAACAAGATGGGGAACGCTAAGGAAAGATGAACTCAAAATTGATCTTGAAGCATGGGAAATAGTGACAAATCTTTCTTATTGTTTTGTTTCTTAAAGGCACACGTGGGGTTGTAAGCCCACTGAAGATTAATACGTATGCCACACTCTCCTAAAGTGCAAACTTGCTTCTGATGGTGTGGAAATTTCAGGAAGTCTTGGACCCTCACTGGATGTAATGACAAAATGCAGAGCAGGTAATTTGCTGAGTGGTACCCTAGTGGGCTCAAAGAGTTCTTTCAGCTTTTCAAGATGCCTCATTCCTGAGGCCGGAAGTAGCTTCCCAAGTCCGAGAGTACCATACATTAGCAATAAAAGCTCCGCATCTATAATTACACCTAGTACTTAAGTAGCAAGATCTTCCCAGCTAAACGATGATGAAAGACAAAGAGAGAGAGAAAGAGAGAGACAGAGAGAGAGAGAAATGTTAAAATAGTTTTTTTGTTGCTGTTGTTTTTTAAATTGTGCAGTTACTATGTGCCTGGTGAGGGCTAACCTTGATAAATGACCATCGAGGGGCTGGCAGAAAGTTGGAGGACTGCAGATACCTGGATAAGGAAAGCGGTAAATTCTCAGGAACAGTATTGGAAGAATATGGAAGAGTCAGCTCAGCACCGTGGGAAAAGGTGAATTGTCAACAAACACTTCCTACACCTGATAGCCTTTGTATGGTGAGCCACACATTTAATAAAGAAGCAGCTGCCGCTACTGAACGATTAATCAATACTGGTAAGCTGACATCCTAAGAACTGCTGAACTGAAGCTTTTCTTTCCCTCTTGCATTTACAAATAAAGTGCTCACTATTTGACTAAAGCCTGTCGACTTGACCAGAAAATATCAGAGTCCTATTTAAATGACATTTGCAGAGAATGAGATTTTCTTCTGGGCGCTACTTCTTATCGCTAATAATAACATCAGATTAGTGGATTTAGGCTGGCAGAGGAGCAATGCTTTTTCTGATCCCTTCTTAAAGCAGCCTTTTCCATCTGTCTAGTCAAGCTGTCCCTCCACTTGTTAGGGCCAATGAGCAATTACTAAATGGTACTTCATTGATATCATGTGGGCTACATATCTAAAAGCTTACTGCGCTGCTCAGTTCCATAGAAGACTTTCAAGTTCACTTAGCCTCACCTGTAATCTTTACAGGTACAAAAGTTCCTGTAGACCAGTGGTGGTGAACCCATGGCATGTGTGCTGCTGTTGACTGTTTGTATCAATGACAAGTCTAAAAGATTTGTCATCGCTGCCCTAGACAATCTCCACTAATAGTGGTAGGTCACAGGAATTAAGACCAAAACTTAACTCATCCTAACTGATAAGCATTTCAAATGTCCTATATTTGTCAATTAAGTTTCATTTATCATCATCTCAATTCAGGAGATGCAATGACATTTCAGCAAAGATGGTGCAATGACTGATTATCTGTGTGTGTGTGTGTGGGGGGGTAGCCAAACACCCACATGTGCTTAAATACTTACAAGGGAAGATCCCTTTACTATTTTTCATGTGAACTTTACAAGTTTGAAAACTGAACATGATTTAAAACCTAAACACCAGGTCTCCTAAGAGCAAATGAAAGTATTGCTGAAGCTCCATCGTAAATAACCACATTGAATTTCTTTTTTCAGCTTATGGTACGCTGAAAGCCCTTTTACATTTCACACCTATGCTACTTATGTTAATAACTGACATTTCCTCTCTGTGAAACATAATGTAAGCTTGAGTGCTGCTGTGACCCCAGATAAGCCAGGGAGACCAGTAGACTCAGTACAAAGCCAAGGTTTCAAGATTGCACAATTGCTAGTGTCTTGTGCCAATTCTGTTTCTCAATTAAGTCTTGTTCATTATTAAGTGAGGAAAATGTATTTCTACATGATAGGGAACCCCATGTCAAGCAGAGTCAAATCAAGCCAATTGGTTTGACTGGATCAAGCCCCCGGCTTGTCCCGAATATTTAGCAGGTTAAGGTGAGATTCGTCTTTATGGGATCAGCACTTCTCAGCACCTGAAGGAAAAATCCTGGGTCTGGTGTTCAATTGTTTTCCTCACTCACGTATTTCAGTATATCACACTGTTAACAAAATTATATTCAAAACAATATGAAAAATCGAAGGATGCTTTTATGGAAAGGATGCACTCAATTGTCAATTTATGCATGTCATAAAATCAGTAATGTATCCTGCACAGGACACAATTTATCTTCATTTCACAGGGTCACAAAAAGTACACGACTACATTTCCTTCAGGAAATCCACAGATGCTAAACATCCTCATTTTTAAACAACCTGGGAAAATTTGGACGAACATTTTCAATAATCAACAATGATTTAACTACCATGTTACTATTCTGGAGTTAAAATACGAAAACATCTTGACATCTAATCACTGTTGAGAAGGCTGGTGTTGCTTTAGCCAAAAGAGAAGTAATAGGAAAAGAAATAAAACTGATCATTTTCAGCATAACTCAGATAAAGTGCACGATCTCTAATAGTACTAAAGGAAGTTTACTTGATCAAAACCATTAGCATTTACAGAATGTCTCTTTATATATAGGTGATGAGAAGAAAATCACTCTGGACATTAAATGCAAGACTTATGCTGGAGTGTAAGTTAGGTTTTATCATTAGGTTTTATCTACAATTTTTATTATTTAAAAGTTGCCAGGAAGAGTGGTGGGCTTTTTGTTTATCTTGCTGTTTTGCATGTTTGACCCTTGACCTAACTCTGTCATGGTTCCTAAAGAAGGAAATACTTTGGTCAGGTGTTTAGCATGAAGATAGGATTCCCCCAGGTTGCAGTGAGCTGGTGACCAAATGGTCTGGGCACATCCAGGCTTGTTTCCCTTTGTTTTTGTTTGTGCAGCTTTAGTTTTGTTCAGTCCTTTTTGTTTTCGAAGAAAAGAGGGAGGAATTTCATCCCCAACAGAGCAGAACTATCTCCTTCATTTAAATGACTGAATACCCCCCGCTGTCATTCAGCAGTTGGCCAGGGGACAGAGGGAGAGTTTCAGAAGTAGCCAAAGTCAAATCATGGCTGAAACCTAATAGATATACCTGAAAGATCATTGCTTTTTCTTTCTTAGATTTTGAAGGAAATGAGGAGACAGATCTTCTGCAAATGGGAAGAGAACCAAGAGACAAAGGGGAAGGGAGGAGGGGAGCAGGCCCTAAAAAGAATTAAGATGTGTGTCCTATAAGTGCCAAATACCTACAATGAAAGTACACATCGTGTATCATGAACATGTACAAATAAGTAAAAAAAGAAAATGAGTTACCCTGCTATTCTTTTATGGTTTCATTCAAGAAATATCTACAGCCTCGAAAGAAAGTCCCAATTAGATCAAAACTTAATTATTAGAAGCATGAGTATTTCAAGACATTTCACACACCTAAACCACCTGAGGTGCATGCACTTGTCGAAGTGTAAACAATCAATTTCAAATACCCCCAATACTCACAGATGTGAGAACAGCATGATTGATTACTTAACCTTGTAAAGCACGCATTGATGTTGTCACTATTAATAGATGAAATCTTTATGCTGTAGCGAGCCATTTCCTATGATCAAAGTCATTTTTCCTCAATTTATTTCCATGTAAACTGGAAAGAGTTTCCGATTAGCAATAAGGTGCCAGCAGGATGCATGGTTATTCGAAGGTAATCACAGCCCTGTGGGAACAGAGGTACTCAACTGTACCTTTTGCTTTGTGACTCCTCGGGGGGGGGGGGTTTGATGATCTTGTGATAATCATGTCCCCCGCCCTATTGTGCCTTATTGCTTAATTAGCTACTGCATGAAATGTAGTTCTGTTTGCATCAACTTTATGTCTACTATAATTGCCCTGAGTTGCAGTTCCAAGATGAAAAAAGTGGATCAAATAACTACATATATTTTGTTTGATTAATCATGAAAAAATCATTAAGGGATTAAAGTGAAACCATTTTACTCCTGCTGATCATGTTCAGCAATTTGAAATTATTTTATGATCCTGATCAATGTAATTAATGAGAATGGCTGTTAATTAGTTACACTAGCAGGTGGGCCATGAAAAATGTATTCGCTTAATAATACTGTAGAACAACATGCGATTAAGGTTCCTGCACTGATCTTACCTGGTGCCAGGGAGGAAAGATCTGTCCAGCTCACTGTGCTCTCTGCTGTGACCTCACTCCCTTCTCTACCCACCTCTGTTTTCCCACCCCTTGTATGCCTTTTTCTCCGTCAACATAAAAGCAACAGGGCTTGAGAGTTTGAATATGAGGAAGAGGAAGCAGTGTTCAGCCTAAAAGCTCGGTTCTTTGCCCCGCCAACACAGGTTCCATGGAAATCTTATCAAGGCACTGGCTGCTCCAAATTAACTAAGTATGGCCTCACCGCAGAAAACAGGGTGATCGGGTCACCCTCACGCTCCCCATTTGATGTTCTCTTCTTTGCGGTACACAGGCCAGCTATAGCAGTTGCTGAGTGGAGACTGGTGACAGACAGAAGTGTCGACATGGGGCCAAGTTGCTCATTACTAGTGCTGAGAGTTGATCAGGGAGTTTTTATCATTGCAGGATGTATCGCGTTCCCCAGGGAGTCAGTCAATACCTGCAGTCATCGCCGCAGATTTTATCATACAGCAACACACAAGGAAGTGAAAACAGTAACAGCCATTGCCGATATTCTCCTGCTTCAACCATTTAGTCACATCAGTTAAGTAAATGGCTCCGAATATCTGTTAATATGATTTTCCTGTGCACCGAACCCTTGCATTTCATTAAGCCCTGTTCACTGGTGTTCAGGATCTGCACCAGTGTGCAGCACATCACTACTTGGCCTAATTGAAAGAGCTGAAGTAGTGAGGTGTGAGGTTCATGCAAAATTCAGACAAATCCCGATCCCTATAGACAGAGGAGATGGGAACACAGTAGTCCCATTTTCTGCTCTTTTCAGGCTGCATCTCAAGTGCGCATTGTGCTTGGGTCAGCTCCACTGGATTTGTGAGCAATTGAGAGGAGAATTTTGCAGCTAGACGGAGAAGTCTTTGTGCAACTTTGCAAGCTCCTTGGCTCCCGATGCACAAGTGGCTATCAAGTGGTGGGGGGCGGGTGCACTGTGGCCCACTTGTTTGGTGTTAGCTTTTTTCCTCCAGAATTAAATTTTGATGAAGGCTTTGCCTCTCTTCTGGTGAGCTTCTTTATGCTGGAAGCGTCAGCTGCTTAGTCAGAGTTTCTATTACTACTTTGTTCATTTTCTATATCAGGAGAGATTTCATTGCTGTACCTGCAAAAGGGATTTTCTCCAATTGATGTTCCCATGCAATGATTCCAATACTTAGCTTTAAAAGTGACCTTAAGACCAATAGCAAGCTACTACTTTGTCCTGCACCCACAATTCCTTTGTGTTTTTCACTAGTTAAGTCTTTAGGATTTCAGGCCTATTTCTCTGGATAACAGAGCTGAATTCCTATTTCTTGATTTTTTAGTTTTAGGTATGATCTCTTGACTTTCCTTTACAAAAGATGAACATTAACCTTTCTCGCTTCTTCCTCTATTACATACTTAAATCTTCCTTATTCCTCTGCTTTTCAATATAGGATGTTGAAGGTTTAGCTAGATCTTTATTTTCATATGTATATTATTCAAAGCTAAGCCAAGTAATAAGCTATAATTTACCTTTTTCCAACCACCTTTTGAAGTTAGTCACTAGAATTGGCTTTTATTATTGTTTGGTTTATTTTCTATGCACTTACCACTCATGTGACCTCACACTATTAGTTTTGTGAACACTGTAACACAGGCATTCACATCATCTACCAGTTTCATTTTCTTCAAGAATTTATTTTGGAACTCTGTGACCTACTCTACCCTTGACTGGTTGCCTTCTAAAACTGGGACCACGTTTGCCATCATCCTGTGGACTTTATTTTCCTCTCTCCTACATCAGAGCCGCTGGCTCCCACATACATGCCACCTTCTCCCCTGATTTTATTTCTTTATGTGGTAAACTAATACATCCTCCTGTAGCTTACTTAAAAGGAATTGACTTGGGGCCGGGGAGTTAGCTCAGTGGTTTCGGCGCCTGTCTCACAAGCGCAAGGACCCGGGTTCGATTCCCTGGTAACCATATAACAATACTGGGTATGGAGACCCACACCCAGCAGCAACCAGTACCACATACCACAGCGCCGGGCGTGGTGGCTCACGCCTGTAATCCCAGCACTCGGGAGGCAGAGGCAGGAGGATTGTGATGTGAGTTTGAGGCTGAGCTCAGGGCCAGCCTGAACCACAAAGCGAGATCCTGTCTCCAAAAACCAAAAAAAAAAAAAAAAAAAAAAAGAATTGACTTGAGTTAAATTCCTTTGAGATCATGAGTGTTTGAAAATGCCTTCATTCTATCTCCTACTTGACTGATAATTTAGCGGGTGGAAATTATTTTCCTTTAGAACTGCCTTCTGGCTTCAGTGTGGATGTAAAGTCCTACTTCATTATGTTGTTCTACATGACTCTGTCTCCTTCTGCCCCTCTGTCTCTCTGTTGTCTCTTCCTCTTTTTGTCTCTGGGGACTGTATAATCTCTTTTTTCCCTTTTCTAGGAGTGTCACCCTGAGTCCTCATGGCCAGCATTCTAGCTGGAGATGTCTGCGTGTGTTGGGTTACTGTCCCTGTTTCCAGGAAAGTACTCCAGGACAGTGATGTTTTGTTTTACTCTCTCCAGAGAATAAAGCTTCCATTTTCTACATGAGTGGACAAACAGAAGATTGTCCACGGGAGGGAGGGTAGTTGAGGGACGAGCTTCTCCTTAGTCAGCTTTCTCTAAGCCTCTACTATAGATCCTCTTCACTCGCATTTCAAGGGATGTCTGGTATCACAAATCCATAGGCTACCTGAAGGTTCTGCAGCGTGATCTGGATCAAGTCTCAGCTTCTTCCATTGCTGGCTGAAGATCAGGCCTTCCAGGTCTGCTAAATCAGTTTCCATTTGTCGAAATGTTTTTCATCTTTATATAACTTTATATTCTCTCCCATATTCCCCGTCCTTTTTGGTTTGTTCTGAAAACGAATGTGGTAATAATAAAGAAAAAAGAAAACAAAGACTGTGTATATAGGGGGTAGGGGGTTGCAGGGTGGGAGGAAAAGGGAAAAAATGAGAATCAAGTCATGTCTTATTCTGGTACAAATTCTCAATGTTGAATGCGATTATGATGTGTATTCATAATGTACCAATAAAGATTTTTTAAAAGTCCCTTTATTGCAGTTTTGGTATGGGTTAAGAGGTAAAACAAAATTAGATGCATGTGACCAATGTACCACTGAAAAAAGTCAAAGCCCCTAATTCAAATATGACAACTATGTCTTTCTCAAAACATACACGTATACATACACACATCCACCATGTCATACAGCTCTGTAAATTGGGAAAGGACTGAAAATTTAGCTGACGTAAGCATAAGGTACAGAGGTCCTGAGGAGGGCATCCCAAATGTATTTCTGAATCGATCCCAGACCCGAGTAATCCAGACTGACATGGGCTAAGCAGTTCTAAGTGCTGTACTATAATTTTAACCCAGGCGCAACTGCTCAAGTACATACAGTAAAGTCCCTCTCACTTCTGCTTGTGTGATGGTTCTTAAACTGAAATGCCAGCTTCTTTTTACCACTACTATGACTAATAAAAAATATCCCCTGCTCATATTCATATTCATTCACAGTATTTTGACATATATTAACTCACATAATTCTTACTTCTGTGAAGAATTTATTATTGTGGTGATCCCCCTTACCTTCTGGAATCATGAGGAAGAACCTGGACTGAGTCCATTACTTGTAGGACCTGAATAAATTATGTAAAGCCTCTAAGCCTCAGTTTCCACATCTGTAAAATGGAGATAACTACAGTACTGAAGATTTGTCAAGACTATATAGGTATGTATAATGCACAAAAGCAGATAAAGAGCAGGTACTTGATAACTACCAGTCATTACTCCAATTTCCATTTACCAAATGAGTACTGTGAAGCTCAGAGATGATAACTGGCTTATGAAAGTTCAAGGTGCCAATACTACACAGAGACAAGAAAAGGTTCACACTCTCATCTCTGACACAGAACCACATGCTGCTCAGCCATATCAGTGATTCTCTTCTGTGGCTGAAGGTATGCTGGGATGTGGGGAGCGTTTAAAGCTGACCTCCACCCCCACTGAGGTGAACCTGAGCTATTCTAACTTAAATGACTGAGTATAGGTTACAGATACAGCTGTTTTTCCATAGCTTCCTAGGTGGTTTCAATACCAGACTAGGGTTGCAAACCTGGATGTGTGTGTGTGTGTGTGTGTGTGTGTGTGTGTGTGTGTGCTTATCAAACTTCCTCTTTAGCTCCCAATTTTAGTCTTCAACCGTGTATTTTATTTCTTCCTTGTGTTCTAGATTCTTTGTCAGTAGCAAGCAATGAAAGTGTGATATGCTGGCTATAAGAGATGCTAAACAGGTACAAAAACTGCTTCTACCACCCACTTCCTCAAATACCACAAGAACTTGCATGTTTCATAAATTAATAGCTCATCAGAAATGAGCATGTCAGGTTCCAACTGGGGCCTTACCATGGCTTCCTGAGTCCATGGCGAGGTCCTTCTGGGTAGTCAGCCTGGGCTCCCCTGAAGGATTGTCTGAGAAAGCTATTTCAAACTCTAGAGGGAAATTTGAGGTTCTAACTTAAATAATTTAATTTCTGGATTTCCAAGCTGAAGAAAAAGAAGAAGGAGAAGAAGAAGGAGGAAGAGGAGGAGAAGGAGAAAAGAAGAAGAAGAAGAAGAGGAGTGGGGAGAGGTAGAGGAGGAGGAGGACAAGGAGGACAAAGAGAGGAAGGACAATGGGAAGGAGGAGGAGAGAAAGTGGACACAAACTGTGGATGAATAGGAGTGACAGTGAGAAGCCAGATGGCTCCTTATGGATGAATGAAAAGTCTAGGTGGGGAAAAGGCTGCTTCATTGTCAGAACTTTCAGGGAAAGGTCATCCCGTCCATTGCCAGCTGAGAGCACGTGGAGTAGATGAAACCAAAGTTAACCACTGTTTCCCCAAGGAGCACATGAGGGTAGTTCTATTCAGACACTACATACCTCTTCCCATCCAGCCAACTCACAGGAACAAGCCACTTGTCCAAGGAAGCCCAGACCTCATCACTTACAGTCCAGCCCAGTGGCCCAGCAGCAGCCCCATAGCCAGACAACCTCAGAGATCACTTTTGTATTTGGCAGTAGGTGAATGCTGCGACTGCATATGCAGCAAAAGTTTTTGAAGGTAAAGCTGAAATTTTATGTGCCCCATAAATAAATGCTCATCTTCATTTTTAAGTACATTTAGAAATAGTATGTTAGGAGGCATTAACTTCACAAAGGTATCTTCCTGTGGTCCCAAGAAAAATGTACTTGTTTAGGACAGGAAATCAAAAATGAAAAGGCCAAAGAATCTTCTAGAGGTTGAATAGGAAAAGGTTTAAACAGTCAAAGCCAATTCTTCTAGAAAGTTCTTCTATAATAATCCAGAGTCAATTTGTATGACCCACCCTAGAGCCTGTGGACTCAGCTTGGGCAATTCTTGCCTGTCAGAACTAGAACGAAATCTGTTTTCAGAAATATAAGCTCTCACAAGTGCCTACTGGCCTCTTCAGATAAAAGACAATTGGCATCGTCAGGCTCCTGAGCACATTTTCATAATCAGCCTGATCATGGGTGCATGGCAGCTGCTCGATTGATGGTGTTAGACAGGGAATAAAGAGAGATGCCAGGAGTGCCCTCAGATCTGACATAACGAGGCAAACATCAGTCATTTGGCTAAAAAGCTCATAACGGCTCCATCAACTGTGACACAGGAGTCTGTCTTAGGCGAAGCTAATGAGAAAATGTGGCAATGTGAGCCTTTTCCTTTGACAGGAACAAGAAGTGAGTGAGCTGCATTTTCAATAAAAACACACAGAAATCCAGTTGAACACAGTACATATTCTTGCTCTGATGAGAAATGATGCATCCGTGTTTTGAAATGATCTTCTTAAAAAAGTGTTCCACTTCATTTACCAAATGCTCAAGAGCATGTAAAATTAGTACTTGAAAGTGGTCACTTCTACGGGAGGCAACATTTCACAATTTCAGCCTTCTTCAAAAGGGAAATTTCTTTGCTAATGATGCAGTAAAGTCAGTCAATGCTTTGAAAGAGCTGATCATGGCTGGGAACTATTAAAGAAGAGATTTTGATAATAATCCACAAACCAGAAGAATAACCAGCAGGTGCATAGTACTTTTGGTATTTAAAGCACTGCTTATTAGAAAGAATAAATTTTTATTAGTTCTACTCCAGAGAGAGATAGAGAGAAAGGGAGAGAGAGAGACAGAGAGAAGCTAAGGCTTTTGTAAGCTTATTAGGATCAAGCCCCAGAACTAATCAGTAGCAGTCTAGGCTAAAAACCCAGGTTTTTTGGTTTCAAAGCTCTAGAACTCTTGGCCCTAGACTGGAGCTACAGAATTAATTTATAGACAAGCTTCCACATACAGTCTTATTCAAACATTATCTAAGAAATCTGATGTAGGCAAATTTTTATGACTTGGATCTCCCACCTATTTCCAGTGACTTGTGTGTGAAACTAGATCCTTGGTGCGAAATTACCTCTTGATGGCACCACCCCTGGCAGAAGCACAATAAGCTCAATAGGCTCAAGAAGAAGGACAGTTATACCAGACACTTGGATGAAGGCTGTAAATGGTTCAATGAGCGGACAAGTTCACTTTACTGATAAAGCCCATAATACTCAGGTAGTATCAAGAGTAATTTGAACAGAAACAAAAACAAGCATTCTGTGTTTCCAAGAAAAATCTGAGACAGCAGTTATGCAAACAAAACAAACAAACAAACAAAAACAAACAAACAAAAAAAACCCCCAAAACAGAACCCAAACCCAAACCCAAACCAAAACCAAACTGTGCTTCCACCCTCTGCTCCATCGAGTTGCTATTTGTAAGTGTTTCTCAATGGAGAACCGCACAGAAGTGAACACGTGGTCTCTGGGCTTAGACTGTAGTTATTCTGTTCATATGATCTCTTTGTCCACCTGTGTCTACCCCTCTACAAATCCATAATGAAAAACACCCTCTTTACTGGGTCTTAGGAGTAGGAAACATTTCCCAATTAAAATAAATAAATGCGAAAAGTTGCCTTTTTGGATATTAACAGCTCCTGAGATCTTTTCTACTTTGTTCTCATGGTTCTTCTCAAAAGGTGTATGGGCATTTTTGGAGCCGCTAGTAGTCCACCAAGCTCATTCTCCTGAACTGTGTGATACCCTGAAATCTTGAATAAAACAGCATTGGTGTTCACACCCACTTTCTAGCAAAGATGCTGAGGAGGATGTGCATCTCCTGAGAAACATCAGTGTCTCAGGTCCTTTGGAAATTAAAAAGGACGGAGGGAGGGATGAGGGGGAGAGAATGGGCATGGGAGGGGGGATGAAAAAGACAGAAAGATAGAGACAGACACACATCTAAAACCATGCATACCAAAGAGCTTTTAGTGGACCACCAGAAGCAAGGCTTAATAGGTGTCGCCACACTGGCAAGGGCATGGTGTTGTACAGAAAGCAGATGCAGTGGGCCCTGGAAGGTCTCTTTGATCAATATGATCTTTAGACAAAAGAGAAGGGCTAATTGCATATTGACAGATTTTTCTTCTTTGGCTTTTTTTTTTTTTTTTCCTAATAGCCAATGGCTATCTTTGCTCTTCAGGCAACCGGAAAATCCAAGACTAGCTCTATGATCACAGTGGCAGCCCCACTCTCTGTGGAAGGTGATATACTTTAATATCTTTTCAACTACAGGTTTGGTGAAAATGATTATCATATATCCATATTAAGGAGGAATGACACTAATGTTTTGGAACAGGGTCTTAACACAGAGAACTGGTGAGCGATGACCTCAGTGCCTAATTCACTGAACAGTGGTTTGGCAGAACTAGTAATACTGATGCAGCATCATACTACCTCACCTATTTCCATTCCTAGGTGGGCTTCCTCCAAAATGTGGCCTTTCCACTTACAGGCTTTCTACAGGCCTACCTTTTAGCAGGTGCATGGATTACAGAATGACATGGGGATCCCTGATGTAGGGGGAACTACATGGCATACAGTTAAAACCACACTGCATTGGGCCTGGGATTTAGCTCAGTGGTTCCGGCGCCTGTCTTACAAGTGCAAGGACCCGGGTTCGATTCCCCGGTAACCAGTACCACATAGCACAGTGCCGGGCATGGTGGCTCATGCCTGCAATCCCAGCACTCAGGAGGCAGAGGCAGGAGGATTGCTGTGATGTGAGTTTGAGGCTGAACTCGGAACCAGCCTGAACTACAAAGCGAGACCCTGTCTCAAACAAAACAAAACAAAACAAAAAAAAACCCCACACTGCCTGCCTCCTATCATGCCAGCATGCAAAGAAACCAGTTTTCCTTAGCAACCCTAGTCCCAGCCAGGTGATTTTGAGGGAGGCATTGTAGTATTTTCTGACACTAGAGAGCAGCACAGTCCTGACCACTGAACCTTCTGTGCTCTTGGCTTCCTGCATGGCTCCTGGACGCTCTGGATTCATATTCTGAACACTGTGTGCAGTTGCCCTTTGGGGGTGGTTATTAATGGAGAGAAGTTCTTTTGCCAGAGCCTACGCTATCAGAGTGCGAAGGGTACAGTCTGTTCAGAGAAGCTTTGTATTTTCTCATAATTAACCCTGACAGAATTAATGTCCATGGCATCAGTGACAGAAAATTTTAAAAGATACATCAACATCATTAAATGTTTCTCATTACCTCTGTGCACCCCACCCTGCCCCCCACATTGAAAGAGGAGAGTTCTCAAAGTTCTCAAAGGAGAGTTCTCAGCCTTTTCACTGTACTGAGACATGATGGGTAAGGTGTGACTGGGGCACTTTTCCAACTCCCATGCTATGAATGCCAAACTACTTGGACTTGTAACTGGCCATGTGCATCTGGATCCATAGTACAGTTTCAGTTTCTTTGACTCAGTGACATCTAGTGACCCATCTGACATCCACAGGCTCCTGGGACTCTTAGCCTCACCCAAACTCTTGAACAATCCAGGGCACATGAGTGCAGACAAGAATTAAATAATGTTTTGTTACATCAGCCTTTACTGAAAGCACAACTTTTCACGGGGGTAGGATAGCACCCTAAGGAACTGACACCCAGAATTTGATTCTCTTAAAAATGTGAACAACAAATGATTGGTTTACAGGAAAGATGTTATCTGAGTATTTCTGCAAGGTGAATCACAAGAGAGTTCTACTAGCTCCATATGATATTCATGAATCCAGGATTCATAGGCCAAGCCCTTCTCCTCTCAAAATAAATCGCTTTCCTCTGCTTGGTCAGAAAGCACTAAGAAAGAAGATTTGCTGAAGTGACAAGCTCTGTCAGTCACACAGACACACAGAAGTGACACCTTTAACAGAAATGTTTACATTCTACACCTAGGAACAACTATGGCTCTACCTGGGAGGCTTTGCCCTATATACATCAGTGAGAGTAACATGCTGCACGTGGACCCATGATAGAGAAGCAATGAAGCGGGGATTTTCTTCCTGGTAAAAATCTACCAACAGCATCAAAAGGGCCATTCTCTGGATGAATGAAGCCACCATGGCAAAAATCACACTGCTCCTTCCCAGAAAGGACCACGGCAGGGGTTGTCTTTGGAAGAGCCAGAGACCCTTACAAAATCTATACAATCAATAGGCCTGCATGGAACACTTACTATGCAAAACATGCACATAGGGGACCCAGGCAATTAAGCGATGTGCACATACATGACAAGGACTAACATCTAGGAAAACAAGGAGTAGCTGTCTAAGCAGGCATGAAAAACAAGTGTGTTTCTAAGGCGATAAACCTGCTTTTTCAAATGAAGTGCACAGAATGCTGGGTTCTATCTGCTCCATTTGCAAAGGTATTTAGGGCGAGGCAAATACAGAGTCCAGTTCATCTGCTTTTCACCATATGGCCTTTTTCCCTTGGCAAAGAGATAAAGGTAACTTTAATATGCTGCTTTCTTAAAAGGGCTCAACTCCAACTTTCACTACCAGCCTTTTTCAAGATACAGTACTCTAATGCTCAAGTGATTATGCATTGGCGTGCTCTTTCTAGGAGTTATTAGCCCCTTAAAACCATGTTTTTGTAATCACCTTTCTTTTTCCAATTATGAAATTTATTACATATTTCATGCTGGATATTACAAAATTCTAGAGCTAGTCACAGGCACTTTGCTTAATAAAATATTCATACACTAAAATGCATGCTTTTTCATCATGAGTAATATATTTGAAAGTAATTTCCCATTGCTCATTCAAATTCGGAGCAGCCAGCGCCTTCTGGTTTGGAAACACCGTTAGCATCAAGGTACAACAAATAATGCTTCCTGGACATATCTTTTGAAATATGCAAAATGCTAGTTGTATAATGTTGCAACCACATTTGTTTAATGTAGAAATGATCTTGCCTTGTAGATGGTCTCAGCCAGTGAATCTCTAGTAGAGTAATGGAGTAGTGCATGTGTTGTGGTTATGGAGCAAGGAAAACTTCGACCTTGTACACACTGCTGGGTCTTCAGTGTCAAAGATGAGTCTGTACTTAGAAAGTGAGCATTAGGTAAGAAGTGTATGGTGGAACAAAAATAAGGAAGCAGACAGGGGAGCAGAGGAGGAATGAAGAAGGGAGAAAAGTGATGTTAGGGATGTGACCTTGGACAAGTACCGAAATTGATCCTGTCCAAGTCATTTGACCCAGTGGTTGGTTGAAAGAAGAAAATGGACCAGACAAAAATCTCTGCTTTCTCATTCTGATGAGGCCTGTCCTCCATCATTCACTATCGTAAGTAATTCAGTGATTAAACTGTCCATTAATATCAGTGATAATATAGACAATAAAAAATACTTTGCTCACTAGTGGTACGTGTAAAAATATTCAGAAGGGTATCCCTTATTAGTCCAGTATCTGTCCCACTCTCCAAACACTGAAGAATTCATTGTTTCAAATATTTAAACTGCACTGGAAAGATGAACTCAGAATGTATTTGCTTAATTTGAATACTGATAGTGCTCAGATTCACAAGTATTTCCAACAGCTTTATGAAACCACTAGTCACATTCTAGTTCAACAATTTGAATGGTCTGCTCTTGTAATAATATATACTTATGCTAAGAAAGAAAAGTAATGTCACCTACCTTGGACACACATGGAATATTAATCCCCTCAACCTAGAAAAGCCTATGAAGTATTTCTATCATGGTGTGGCTCAGATTATCTTCTGCTCATTTAAACATTGCTAATTCCACTAATTCCACCACTTCCACACCATTAACATCTCCTGGAAGAGAGGTAATAAAGTTTTTCTAAATACCTATAAAACTCTCTAATTCAAGGCTGCTTAATCTTGTGTATTCGCTGAGCTAGTACTTAGAGCACCCACAAATGTTTATGCATCTTCACATTCAGTGAGTCCTCAGTCAACATGTTTAGAAAACTTTGAAAAGAAAATCACATTCTCTTAAGTATGAGACATATTCTCAGCTCATACACTTCATCTAAGTGCACAGCTTCCAAAATTACATTCTTGCTACATGTACAGCTGTAACTTCATTCTGATGAGGCCTGCCCTCCATCACTCACTATCGTTCATGCTAGAGGGAGTGGCCGGGATGATAGAATGTTTAGAACTTCCTCTCTCTGGTCCTCTTCTCTGCATTTAATAGCACAGGCTTCATGAGTGGCTGCTTACCTGAAGCAAGGGATATAAATAACTTTCCTCACATCGACACATACAATTTAAAAACATCAGTATCTCCCTAGTACTTAAAGGGCAAACCTCCAACTCCTTAATATGACACCCTGGATCCAGTGGGAGTGGGAGCAAGGTACTTAAGCAAATTACTTGATATCTTTATGCCTTGATTTACTCTCATCTTTAAGTTAGGATAATTGTAACAGCTACACTGTGGGATTGGCAAGAAGAGCATATGGATTGGTACATAGGTAAACCACGTAGTACTACACCCAGCGTACAGTTACTCTTATAAATAGTAATCTGTTGCTTCCTCTATAACACAGTCTCAATACATATTTAAGATTACAACAAATTAGACTGGTTTACACACTTCCCTAAAATTCTGTCTCATATTTTCTTACCTTTGTGTTTTCAAACAACAAATGAGAAGGCACCATCTGAGAGCATGCTCTGGGCCAAGGACTGTGCTAAATGCTGCACGGATTATGTATCACAGTCTCGGTTGCCAGGGACCATTACTCCTGCATTTTACAAATGATGGAACAAGTGGGTACAGGAATAAGTCACTTGACCACAACCACTGGGGAACTGTGTACCGAGCCAATAATGACTTTTAGACAGCGTGGCTCTGGCCTCTGTGCAAGTTCCCTGGGAAGATCCCCTACTGCTGTCCACACTGACCCTTCCAGCTTCTGCAACAGCTGGTGTACCTGGTTCTTTTCACCAAACTGACCTCCAGTGTGTAGCCTCCAATGCCCCCTCAAACCTCAACTCACCCTCAGACAACCCCTGATTGGCCCAGAACTCAGAGCCCTTCTCTTCAGAACTTTCAGAGCTTTTCTGATCTCCTTGGAAGCTGGGAAAAACCATGAGTCAAGCAATTATCTAGCCCTCTGGAAGACTGCCTCTAGTTTTCAACGCTGAAAGATTTTATTTTCTTTTTGTATATTTTTTGATTTATTTCTCCAACTTGATCTGATGTTCTTTAAGGTCAAGGGCTGAATCTCATGTTTCTTTTATGTCCTAAATGGCATTTGGCACAAAATAGGTATTCAGTCAAAAGGAAAATAAGTGATTATTTTACTTAACCCCTTGGACAAATAATCAGGTCAAGCTGACCTTGGCTCCTCACTGCTGGTTGGCAGATGTAAGAAAAGTCTGCGTTTCAATCTTTTCTTTAGTTATTCAGTTGTTACATCAGCCATTTTCCTAGTTCTTTTTTCTTTTATGGTGCTAAGTTTCCTTTAAATCCTCCACCATCATTTAAAATATGTCTCCTAGATCCTGGTATTTGGAAATAAATTTTAAGTTTAAAAAGTGACTTTTCTTGTAAAAACAATACATTATTTAAGATTTCTTTACTGGAGATTTGTTTAATTAAAATGACTTTGAATGTGTATGAAGTAATGTAGAGGAAAAATCCAAAATGTGTTTTTAAATGAAAAACTTCTGGCATTTGAAAGCATGTTAATGTTTTCCAATAAATTTTTAAAGAAAAGTGAGAAAACACAACTCTTAAGGGAATTAAAACAGAAAAGAAATGAACTAAACTATATTTCAAATTAATAACATAACCACACTGGAATATGAGTGTAAAGGAATCATTAAAGACCAAAAAGTAAACGCTGAGCAAATATTGTATCCCTGTTAGCAGGCTTCTTTCGTAGTCTATTGGGTTAGCAATCTTGAAATTACTTTCTGTGATTCCGTGAATTAGGCAGATAAGGAAATATGTAGTGAATAATGGGATCCAAGTTTCTCAGTGTCAGAAAATGAAGTCTAAAATATGGAAAGGATAAAGGTAAAATGAGCTCTGTGGTACTGAATGAGAATTAAGGGTATGGGTTCAAATATACAGTTTTTAATGTGTGTCTGTATCTGTTTATAAAAGAAAATTATGGAAATAATGTATGCATATGTATGTAAGTATATATACATGGTTTCTTAGGTCTATTTGCTGAAAGGACTTAGAATCCATGGCAAAGTAATAAATATATTTATTTCCCAGATCTTTCTTTGAAAATACCATCACCACTGAAGAGATTCCTTGGAAAATAGCTGATCACATTGCTGGCACAGGAAAAATGCAAAGTGATCCAGGAGTATATTTTTTACTTGAAGTAAGGAAAGACTTAAAGAAAGTTGGGGCACGTCCAAATACCACATGAACAGTGCTATGAGGCTCTTGCTAGGTCAAATTACGCACAAATGGAGCATCAAAATAGAGAAGGACTGTAAGAGATTATACTTCATTGACCAAGAGAAACAGTGAGTTACAGTGAGAACAAAGGGAGGGGAAAGGGAGAGATAAAGGACAGAGAGAGAAAAAGAAGGAAGAGAGAATAGAGAAGGAAGGAGAGAGGGAGATGGGGATGAGGAAAGTTTGTCTTCACTGTTGAAGGCCATATAAATTTCAAGTGGTGTTTATTTTTTAAATCATTATGGAGAACAGCTTAGGAGCACTGAAACAGCTCTGTATGATACTAGAGTGCTGGAAACATTTGTTTAAAGCCATGGAATATAAACACAGAGTATGAATCTTAATGTAAACTATGGACTTCGGGTGATAACGATGTGCTAATGTGGATTCATGAAATATAAACAATACACCCCTAGAGTGAGAGATGTCAATAAACAGGGGAGGCAACACATATGTGGTGACAGAGGATAGATGGGAAATCGCAGGTCCCTCTGCTCAATTCTGCTGTGAAACTAACATTGCTGCAATTTACATGGTGAAGAAAATCACCATTTGGCATCCTCTGTAAGAAATGATTCAATGGAATCATCAATGAATGCAAAACTACTAAGCGAATACTCCTTGCTAAGACATAATTAACAGACCCCAGCATTCATCATTTTAAAGGGTGCAATTTAGTGCATTTTAATATACTTACAAGATTATGCAATACTTACAAAATTATACAATACTTACTATTAATTCAATAACATTTTTATCCCAAAGAAAAGCTATTAAATATTTGTTCCCTAAGTCCCTCCAGCCTATGGCAAATATTAATCTACTTTCTGTTACAGTGGCTTTGCCTCATCCAGACATTTTGCAAAAATGGAATTGTACACTACATGGGCTTTTAAAAAATATCTTTTGCTTATTATAATGTTTTTGAGGCTCATTCAACTTATAGCATATACATTATTCCTTTTCATGGCTAAGTAGTATTCCCTTGCATGGCCATCTGTAGTATTCCATTTTATTTGCCCAGGCATAAGTTGATGGACATTTGGACTGCTTTCACCTTTCAGCTTTTATGGTTAATGCTCTTATGAACATTCATGTACAACTTCTGGTGCGAGAGAAATGTTTTCAGTTCTCTTGGATACATTCCTAAGAATGGCGTTATCGAGTTAGAAAGTAACTTTACCTTGCAACTTTTAAGGAACAGCCAGGGTGTTTTCCACAATGGTTGTACCACTTGTATTCCATCTGGAACATGTGAAGATTTCTTCACATTTTTCTATGTTTGTGTGTCTATTTGAGATGGCCATACTGGAGTATTTAGTGAGGTACTTCATTATGCTTTATATCTTACAGTTTTAATATGCGGTTACTTGTTGCCAAGATGTTTACCTCTTTTCACATGCTGATTAGCCCACTATATGTCCTCTCGGGAGAAATGTCTATTGACGTGTTCTGCTGCTTTTTCAGAGAGCCTATAGGTAAAATTTTAATGAGAAGTAAAATAACTTGCAGAGCCTCAAAAACTCCCTACATGATACACTACTTCTGTGGTACTCCTGTCAACAGTACCTAGTCAGAGTCCAATAGCAAGTAAACCAAAGTCCAAAATGAAAGGTGTTTTGCCAAATAACTTACCTGTGCTTTCAAAAATATCAATCCTGAAATAACAAAGATGGACAGAGGAACCAGTTTAGACTAAAGGACACTAACGAGACATAATAACCACATATACTATGTGATACCAGATTTTCTCTTGCTATAAAAAGGACATTGTGGGGACAATTACTAAAATCTGAATAGAGCCTTTAGATCAAGGTAATCCGATTAGGAGTACCATTAATTAGCTTCATGATTTTAGTGAGTATATTGTGCTTATATATGAGAATGTCTTCTTAAATGGAAAACACACAGTAAATTATGTACTAGTAAAAGGACACATGTCTGCAGCTTTTTTTTTTTTTTTAGGTTTTCGGAGACAGGGTCTCGCTTTGTGGTTCAGGCTGGCCCTGAGTTCAGCCTCCAACTCACATCACAATCCTCCTGCCTCTGCCTCCCGAGTGCTGGGATTACAGGCGTGAGCCAACATGCCCCCTGGCACTGAGGTATGTGGTACTGGTTGCTGCTGGGTGTGGGTCTCCACACCCAGTATTGTTATGTGGTTACCGGGGAATCGAACCCGGGCCCTTGCGCTTGCAAGACAGGTGCCGGAACCACTGAGCTAACTCCCCGGCCCTTTGCAGCTTATTTTCACTTAATTCAAGAATAAAAGTGAGTGGAGGTTCATACACATATTTGTATGTATTTATGGGGGAAAGAAGAAAACAATGTAATAAAATGCCGATATTTGGGAGAAGCTGGGAAACAGATACATGATTCATGTAACCTATGTAACCTATATGTCAAAATAAAAATTTTAAAATTAAGCTTTAACAGTACTATTACACTGAGCTTTCATGTTATTTGCATTAAGAAGGAAACTTCAAGTTTAACTCTCTGATCTGCGGGGTATGTGTATGTGTGTGTGTACATGTTTGTGTCTTAGGAGCTCATTTCTTCAGTGAAGTGACTAACTTCAAAGTATTTTCTTTTTAATATAGTATTGGCCTTTTCTACAATTCCATTTGAAATAGACCATTATTTGAATAAGAGAAAGTTAATACTTTTCATTTGATTTTCCCTGTGTTACCTTAAAGAAACAAGCATAGATTTTTTTTTTTAAATTTGGGATCCTTTTACAAAAGGTGGAGGGCTGCTTCTAAGGATAAGCCCCTTAGGAGCCGCCCAGAAGCAGAGTTCAATTTGATAACCACAGGCTTCACTGGCTCATAACCAGTAGCAGCCATCTGGCAAATAGGAGGCAGTACGCCCAAAGCCCCTGGATATGAATGGGCCAGGGTAGCCAGGCAAATCCAGACTTCTCGGAGAAGCAACTCACGTGCCACTTGCATAGAGTCACCTTGGTAATAGGCAGCAAAGCATGTCCAGCTCAGTGTGCAGTAGGGAGGTCGCAGCAAACTAGCCTCATGCTGAACAGTGTTGAAAGCCACATGCTATCTGCAGCGTCCACAGGAATTACTTGAGGAGAGTGCCAAAAAGATGGTGTCCTGCCTTCTCTTTTCATTCCCAGGACACCCACGAAGTGCAGGCTGAGTTCTGCCCCTTTTCTGCGTTACTCAGAGCACCTCACAGTGAAGAAATGTTCATTTCTTATCCCGTCCCAGACTGAATGCCACAAACCTCAGCGGGAAGTGTCGTGGCAAGCTTTGCAGGCAGTCTGCAACACCAAACTAGTTTAACTTGGTATCCAGTGATTGGGCTTTAATTTCATTTAGTTCAATTTTCCTGTAGGTATGGGAGCAGCTGAGGATACTTGCAGTACTATTATATTTTAATAAGACAAACACAGAATGGCATTTATGGGGGGAATAAATGACTAAGAGCATCATTTAAATATATTACAGCAGACAGCTCTTTTTAGTATGGCAAATGACAACAATCACTTTATTTTTTAAAACATGTGTAGAGGTGATATACGTGCTAGTGATAAAAGCATGTTATTCACTGAACTAAATTGTGTTTGGCCTTGCATTGAACTCAGGGAAAATTGTGCATGTGCATGTCAGGTAAAATTGAGCTGTGTATAGATGTGTGTACATTCCGATGTTATTTACAGACAAGATATAGTGGAGGCAATCTGGTAACTACCATAGAGGCTGTATCCAACCATTTCAGCCATTAATTACCACCAGACTCAGTCTCTCAGTTCAGTGCATGGAAAGTAACAATGCTGCTTAATTGACACTACAGAAACACTTTTATTTCAAATTACTGTTTGATTTCATCCGCGCCTGGCCTGCTATAAGGGTGCTCAAATTCCAGATCCCAGACATATTTTCTGTAAGTTTGTTAGAGCCTTGTTGTCTGATGCTTCAAAACAGCTTAGCCACTGTACTAACAGGCACGGATGAAGTCTAGCTGACTCAGGCCCAGAAACAACATTGCAATTGGAATAATACAGAGACACTGAGAGAAGGCATCCTTTCCAGTGAAACCTTTGAACCTCTTCCCAGGGAAGATCATTTTGTCTGCAGTTCATTAAAGTGACCAAGAAGGTTTGTCCTAGTGGTGGGGGATAACATTTGCCTTAAAAGCCAAATTTGAACATTTTTGTCCCTGGATGGTCTGTACACTTTTTTCCCCCCCTATAATGGTTGAATATCCTAAAATGAGAGATTTGAAAACAACCTAACTTGTTGAATCAAGGTTTCACAGTCCATATTCAGGTATCTTTGCCCTGCAAAGTGCTAGGTAGGTAACAGTTATGGTGTCTCAGAGTGGCACTACACACATTCTCCCTAAACAGAATATCTTTGGATAGCAAAAATAATCTTAGGTAAAAAAAAATATCAAGGCCATAACCCTTAAAAAGAGCTCAACACAGAACCAACATTGCCAGGAACATTTGTTGCCGTACAACTACCGAGCTGTACACAGCTTAGAGGGCTATACACATGCTAGAAAATCAAATAAAATAAGCCCCTTGTCCTCAGGAACCTCGAAGTTTCAGGGCAGCAGGGACTGACACGAAGGCAGGACATTTTGAACACACTGCGTGTGCAATGACATAGTCAGCACGCGAACATTCAGCCGCGGG
This sequence comes from Petromus typicus, assembly GCA_004026965.1. Lineage (NCBI taxonomy): Eukaryota > Metazoa > Chordata > Mammalia > Rodentia > Petromuridae > Petromus > Petromus typicus. The sequence continues at coordinate 121,531 of PVIR01000574.1, forward strand.
GAGGAGTGGCTATCAGAGAGGGTCCAGGACGGCTCTCAGTGTGCTCCCCAAAGGGATGAGGGGAAAAAATCGACAAGGGGAAAGGAAGATCCCGGGAAGCTATCAAACGTGGCAGCCAGACCCTCAAAACACAGCCCAGGGGACTGTCAAAGAGACCGCCACAGGGATAAAGCAGAGACGAATGAGAACAGGTCGCCAAGCCCACACAAGCGGGGGAAATGCAGAAGCAGGGGCTGTAGACTTCCAAAGCCTAGAAGCATCTGCAGGTTGATAATAGAAGGAGAAGCAGCTTTCCAATTATCAGTATCCAGAATTTTCTGACTGAATCAGCTAACAGAAAAATCAAAGACCCACAGGTAAAGGAAATACAGCCAAGGAGCAAATAGAGACAGCAAAAGAATGCACCTACTGCAGAACTGCAGAAATAATTTGGGGCTTTTGCTGAAGCATCAATCCAACGTTTGCCTGGTAATTCCAAAAAGAATCGCAGAAGAGCTGTGGCTTATCAACAGATGGGGAGAAGGGGGCCGGTGACGCAGTCGGAATCCTAATGAAAGTACAAGCGTGGCCTGCGAGGGGAGAAGCAGGTGGGACAGAAGCCAGTGGCGCACAGTGGCCTGACTGTAAATGTGGGCATTTTGAGGAAAGACAAGATGACACCACTGGGTGTGTTCATCAGGAAGAAAGGAGCCACGTGAGACCACAGGGGACTCAAGGCTCCAAGGAGACCCCTCACTTTTCAAGGGCACTCAGGGAGGGAGAGCCGCACAGCGACACAGCTCGACCTGACCTATGCCGGCTTCCCTGAGCTGAGAGATGGCTGTGAGCCATTCGTTAATAGGCAGAAAAAGATAGAAGATCAGAAGATACAACCAAATAGGTCTCCACCTTCCCAGTCGTTTTTCCTCTCCCATTATTTGTTAATGATATTGCTAATTACTTTCTCCTTCAGTCTAGGAAGGGAGAGGTCTTAGACACTGCAGTTGTTTGTGAAACAAACCTGAGCAAATAACAATATAATGTAGTTTATGAAACCAGAGGTTCATATTCTATAAATAATTTCCAGTTATTCTTATTCTTTACACGTACACTATTACTGAAAACTGGATGATAGCTTTTTCGCTACTGCTTGGTTGAGTTCTTACACACATGCACACACACACACACACACACACACACACACACACACACCCCAAGGTAATGACAATATTGATTCTGAAGAGATATTTTTTTCAAGACAAAAGAGCCACACAAATGCTCCAATAGAAAAGGTCCAGAAACTTTATGACAACATTTTAGCCATTTTTATGAACAGCTGTCTAAATGTGCTAAAAATTTCTACCTCCTAATGTCATCAGAGGTTTGAGGCAGCAGTAGAAAGGCTGTGATACCTTAGAGATACCCATGACAGTGAGTGGGCTGTGCTATTTTACTGTAAATTAAATTCTACATTTTCTCTTTAATAAAAAAGTAATAACCTGTGACCGAACAGCAATAGATGAAGTATGCAAACAGGAGATTGCATGTGAAAACATCTCAATTAAACAGAGAACTGCAATATAGAGCAAAAAGAACCAATTAAGCAACTCAAATACCAAAATATATGGAAAAAATTGTATCATGAAGCACGGATTTAGTTTCTCACACACATATAAACTCATATTCATTTCACTGAACTAGGGAAATAGGATAGGAAATAGCTTTTGTCTTTGGGGGATAACCACCTCCTTTTGGTTAGATGTAATATTCAAAATGTGGCTAATTCTTATAATCCAAATACGTGGCACTGCTTGGGTTTCCATGACTACTGCTCTGAAAACCATATTAATTATTCAAAAGGTCCATGCTTTTCTCCCTGCATGCCCTAAGGGATGCTGGGAAAGGCAACATGCCATGTTAAACAGACTGCATGACCAAACCCAAACAGGAAAGTTATTCCCTGACAACATCCTGGTAGCATTAACACATAGTATTTAAAATCCTCAGAACAAAATGCAATAAGTGAACGGAGGAGTTCTGCTTCCCATTCAGTATCTTCCCAATCTTTGAAAGGCTGCATAATTGTAGCCTCTGCTCATTCTTCTGATAGGATCTTATTGAAAATCAAGTTGGCTGCCTCTAATATAACGGTGTTGATTCCATGAAACTTTTGCCCCACAGGCTGCTGTTTAAACACTGCAGAACATGGAATAAATCACATAATCAACTTATTAAGACAAATTGTAACTAGGCATCTGTGTGCCATATCTTCCAATGCCTGAATACAACAACAGCCTTAATGTGTGCAGCCTATGAGGTCGCCTTCATCATAAATATTATCAGAGCACAAGCACGGAGGTCTGTCTGAGCTCAAGGAGCATGCACACTGCTACTGATTTCCTGTCATAGCTGAACTCGCAGTGTCAATCCTGCGGCAGAGTAATGAGGGGCATCATCAGCCCAATTACTCAAAGACAGGGCAGAGGAAAGTGAGGGGCTATGCGCTACGTGTGACTGAGCTCCTTCAGGGGTCAGAGTTGCTTAGAACAGCTGCATTTACTGTGTAAAGAATCACAATATTAGAGAGGATTTACATATTGGGTTGTTTGTTTTAGTACTGCATTTGCCTCTGTAATTTATTATTTCCATTTATATATCATGTGCATTCATTAGCAGAAGAGATTGATTTTTCAAAGAGATAACTATTGCAAGGAGAAGTTCCCAAATTCAAGTTCCAATATCCCTCAATTTGGATCATTTAGATAAATTTGCACCATTGTTGGGCTTCACTAATTTTGAATCTTTGTTTATCATTCACCCACAGAAAGACAGAAAGACATGACAACTCAGGGTGATTCGAATACCCTGAATTGTGTACTACATAAACTTGCAATGAAATTTCCAAATAATGTGATAAAAAATTATACCCTGTGGAAATGTAATCACCTGCCACAAATGATAAAGAAATAAAATAAAATGATATGTGATAATTATCTAAAATATAATGAACACTATTTGCTAATTAAAAGAAAAACATCACATTTTATAATTACTATCCAATGTTTAGTAATATAATTCCTGCATAGTTAACTTATGAACCTTTTTATAAATTAAATACTGATGGAAAAGAGTGAAAACAATGGTACATGTTCACCTCAAAAATAAATAACCTTTATTATCAATTATTTTTTCCATCAGCCAATTACCTCTCAAACTGTCAGAAAGCTAATTACAGAAAGAAAGCCAACTTGCAAAATCTATTTAGTGAGATTTTAATCCAATTTAGCCACTATTTATTGAAACGGATAGGCACTGGCAAAATATTGCAGTGTGGGACAAAAGAAGTGTGCTTTTCCTTTACTGAGAGTTCTAATGTTCCAGGCATCACTAGTGATGCACATGCAGGTGCACACACACACACACACACACCACCACCACCACCACCACCACCCTCCATCTGCACTATGTGCATATTCACGGATATGCACAGTATCCAGAAAGAGGAAAATAATACATTAATTTTACAGAGTTCTCAGAGTTTGTGTCATCATCCTTAAAATGCAAACAGTGACATGTATTTCTCATTTTTTCCCTGAGGATTAAATAACTGGCTAAGTAAAAGCAGGTTCCACAACTGTTGAATGGAGTCACTGTTAGATATTAGCAGATGTGGAAATACCAAAGGCAAGGCTGCCTAGTGCCAAATCACTGTCTTCTTCCTCAAATACAAGCATCTCAAACTGAGCCCACCGTCGCAGGCCCCAAGGTGCAACATCATTAGTTACACCCTCTTCCCTAAACAATTTGACCCAAACAAGAATAAACAAGTCACTGCGCACAGTATCAGTCTGTGAGCTCCTACTATTAAGAGAGATTTCCAAGTCACTGGTGAAGATCAAAGCAATCAAACCTAGAGCTGGGCTTATGGCTCAGTTTGTTGTCCTGCTGCCTACAAGAGGCCATGTATCATCATGAAGAATCTGCTAACTTTGGCTTTGTCAAAACCAATACTTCCAGAACTATCCATGGAGCTCCACTCACAAAGCTCCAGTCTTCCTCTTTGTCATCAGGGCAGAAGGCCAGAGGTGCTCTATGTATCAGATCATTGTTCCTAGATTGGTGAGAATCCACTGCATAATGTCGAGAATCAAAGAATCTCAGCAGATGATGGAAATATTTTCCTAAACCACCAGTATAGAGAGGTATTACCGATTTTTAGGACTCTGACAATACCAGAATTCTACTGTTATTAAATCTTAGTTGAACAGAATGTATTCATTTTTGTGATGATTCGGGTCATTCATTGTAAACCCCAATGCTGCTGTGGGAAATATACATTGGGCCAAATCTCTACTATCCCTGACATAACTTCTACATTTACTCCCTTAAAAGAATGTTGGCTTCTACTTAGCAAGGAAAAATACTCAATGTTAAGAATGAAAAATTCCAGCTCTAAGGTTGACAACTGGGAATCTCAGAAATAACATTTTGGCATGCTTTTGTAGTTGCTGCCATCACATCAGAACACGACAGCTAATATTAACTTTACTGTTAAATTAGAATTGTTGTTTCTCTCCCAGTACATAAACTGTCCTTTCTGTTCCATCTTTTGGCTGCACTTTCCAGAGGTTGAATTTCAAATGTTTGTATTACTTAAGCCAAACTTGTTTCCAAGACTGTAAAAGCCAATAAAGTTTCCCACAGTGTGGAAGTAAAAAAGATGTTAACCTTGAATGTCTGCTATTAGCTTTTAACGGTTGTTCACATCAAAGTTAACTTTCCTCCCTATGGTTTTTTCAGCTGTAATTCAAAGTACCCCTGATGTTGAATGCAAACAAGTTTCAATTTTTCATGTCTTTTCGATGCAATTTCTGAAGATAAAAGATGTCTCTATCACCATTTTGAAGAGCACAAGGTTGGTATCAGCTATCATATTTCTTAGACACACACAATAACAAGAAGCTACATACCTGCCTAGAATTTCAAGTCCCTCTTCATTCCAGCCAGCAGTTCCTCCAGGCTGTTTAGCAAGACACTGGTGCACTCACTGCATGTCTCCTTTATCTCTCTTACTCCCCTCTAGTGGAGGTTCTGGGGATCAGGAAGGAGAACAAGGCTGGACTTCAATAGGAACACCAGCCAACCAGTAGGCATTGGCTGTACCTATTGGCTGGCCCAACACTGAAACCTTGTGTATCTTTTTCAGAAAGCAGAGTGATTCTTACAAAAGTAGAGTGATTAATATGTGCTAGCATATTTTCCTTAGCAATTTTTAAAGTCTGTCTCCTCTTCATTATTACCATACAGCAGCATTTCTAAATGTCAGTGATAAAATATCCACCTCCTAAAAAAAAAAATAATTGCTGATCCTGGTTGTAAACAGTGAATCTAGTTAATATTTCAGTGAATCATCAGGGAATGCTAAAGCTACTGGTTGAAGCATTTTTTATATGTTTCCCTGAGATGTAAAACATAGATAGTACAGATCATTCTTTCAAAGTGTATATAGTTCAGTAGTCCTTGTATATTCAGAGAGATGCAACTGATATGTTTACATGTGACTATTTAGGCTGTGGTGCATTGTGGTATTTGTATTTTGTTTTTGTTGTTTTTAGACAGGGTCTCTCTTTGTACTTCAGGCTGGCCCTGAGCTCACTATGTAGACCAGGCTGGCCTTGAACTCATAGCAATCCTCCTGCCTCTGCCTTCTGAATGTTGGGATTACAGGCGTGAGTCACCATGATTTTTTTTTCAGTGAACTTAATGTTTTCAAGGTTTATTCAACTTGTAGCATGTACTAGTAATTTATTGCTTCTATGACTGTTTAGTATTCCATTGCACATTTATTTATGTGTCCCTCAGTTCATAGACACTTGAGCTGGTGCCACTTTTTAGGCTATCATAAACAATGCTGTTATGAACATGCCATGACAAGTTTTTATGTGAATGCGTTACTACTCTTGGATATATGCTCAGGAATGGAATTGCTGTGTTATATAACCACTTTAAAAAAAATTTTTTTTTTTTTGAGACAGAGTCTTGCTTTGTAGTTCAGGCTGGCCCTGAGCTCAGCCTCCAACTCACATCACAGCAATCCTCCTGCCTCTGCCTCCCGAGTGCTGGGATTACAGGCGTGAGCCACCATGGGGCATTGTGGTATGTAGTACTGATTGCTGGTGGGCGTGGGTCTCCATGCCCAGTATTGTATGTGGCTACTGGGGATCGAACCCGGGCCCTTGAGCTTGCAAGACAGGCACCGGAACCACTGAGCTAAATCCCTGGCCCAATCATTTAAATTTTTAATGGGCCACCAAATTATATTCCACAGTGGATGTAGCGCTCTATGTTTCCACAAATTTTTCTACACTGTCACCTACATCTGTGTTTTGTGTTCTGGTGAGGTCAGTCATCCTAGTGTGAAGGGGTTTGCTATTATAGTTCTGATCTACTTTTCTTTTTTTTTAATTTTTTAATCTTTATTGGCACATTACATATACACATCATGACTGCACTCCATAATGGGAATTTGTACCAGTATAAGACACAACTTCTCATTATTTCCCTGGTGAGGAAGAAGCCACGCATCTTTGTATGGATTTGTTAGCATTTGAGACTGCTCTTTGAAGAGATGTTTTGCTCCTGTTACATTGGTTCTTTTCTGACTAGTGATTTGTAATAGTTCTTTCTCTAGACATAAATACCTTATCAGGTATATGATTTGTAAATATTTCCTTCCATTCAGTAGATTATTTTAAATTTTTGATGGTCCCTTAAAGCGCCCCATCCATATTAAATCAAAATAATTGCTAATGCTGCAGGCTAAAACATTTTTCCTAATTCTAAAAAGTACTGTATATATGTAAATGGACCTAGAGACAGTATTCTTACCACCATTAGCCCTCTGATCCTGTGTTGATCCTTAGATTGGACTGTACTTCATCAAATATCCATCTGTCCTTAAGATGGTGAATCTCCTCAGACTCATCAAAAAGCTTTTAGTAGCCTTCAAATGATAATAGTGTATTGTAAGTCAGTGAATTTAGTACCTTTAGTTGGAATTATTTGGCTAGGAGGATTTTGGATGGTAGTTTTTCACATAGGAACACAGTTTAGCTAGAAGGCTTTTAGAATTCCTCTCTTTAATCAACACTATCTTTTACTTTCTATACTATATAGTTTCTCACTTAAAATTACTGAAAAATTTAAGATTTCTTGATATCTTTGAGAGGTACTCAAAGGGACCATTTTAGAGTACCTATACTGGAGGAGGAGGCACTTGTGAAAACAATGGTAATTAACAGGCAGATGGCTGATGATTCAATTGTGAAAAATGCACAGAAGTATAACTTCATGTCAAGCGGTGCAACGCTGAGATCTGGGTGGCAGTAAAGTAACCCAGCAAGCAACTCCAAAGAATAGAGTGTTTTTTTGTTTTTGTTTTTGTTTTTTTGAGATAAACCTTTATGTAGGCAAGAAACAGAGGTGCAACTGCAAATAACAATTTTTGGATGAAAATCTCAAATTTGTTATAGACTAAATTTTGTCTGACAAGAAAAGATATTTTGCTCTAAATGACTCTAATTTATCATTCTTTATGACAGAGTAATAACCTTATTTTTAATTCATATATTTATTGGTACATTATGAATACATATCATCATCGCATTCAACATTGAGAGTTTGTACCAGAATATGACATGACTTGATTCTCATCTTCCCCTCCCCCATCCCTGAAACCCCCCTCCTCCTATATACATAAGCTTTGTTTCCTTTTTTATTACTATCATGTTCTTTTTACCCTCATTATTAACCTCTATATCTTCTTTCCTTTTAAACATTTTCTATTTCATGATATCAACTATATATACTGGAATTCATTTACAACTTCATTTTCTCATACTAGAGAAAAGATATGATATTTACACATCTGTGACCTATTTGTTTCACTAATGAGGATGTCCTCAAGGTAGGTCTATTTGAGTATGAATGACTCAATCTTATCATTTTTAATGGCAGAGTAATACTCCATTCTATAAAAGAACCACATCTTCTTCATTCAGTGTCAATTTTATTTAAAAAAATACATCTTTATCTAGTCTCTGACTGTGGGGCATCTGGACCATTTCTCAGATTTAGCTGTTACAAACTGAGTTGCTATAAATATAGACGCATATATGTCATTGTGGTATGATGTCAGATGCACCTTGAGGTCATGCTGATAAGTGAAATAAATAGGACACACACGTGTAAATAATGTATCATTTCTCTAGTGTGAAACTTTGTTTGGAATTAGAACCTTACAAAGATGGTCAATTTAACCTGAGGTCATTAGGGTGGGTCTTTATAAAAAGCGACATTTGGTCCTAGAGGCAGAAACAAACACAGGGAAGATAATGTCAAGACATCCACAAGAAGATGGGGGACACTGAAGTGACCAGAACCTAGGAGAGATTCATGGAACATTATATCTTTCCTGGTACCTTCAAGGAAACATGGCCCTGATAATACCTGGATTTTCAACGTGTAGCTTCCAAAACTGGGAGATAATAAATTCGTTATTCTGAGCCACACATGTTCATGTTACTTTCTATTGAAACCCATGGGAAGGTAACCCAATGATAGTCTGGTTCATGAGCTAAATTTTCTCTGTTAAACTAAACTGGATGAAACTGAATCTGATTTCCCTTTAAGGTCAACATGGAACTTCACCACTGAATTTGCTTTGTTCTAATCCAACTCAGTTTGTGACCAGAATTGTGGAAAGAATTAAGTTGATAAACTGAGGTGCCACTATACACAGTTCTAAGCTCTATGCCAAGAGAGAGCTTCTCTGGCTCAGGGAGAAGAACTGCCACATCTTACACAGACCTTTCCAAATCATCAGGCTTATTGGTGGTGTCATCTTCAAAATGAAAAAGGTCGATACAAAATATGCATTCCACATTTTTCTCAGAAGATGGACACTTTAACTTGAGTAAAGGTAAGGAGAAATTATTAAATATAAAGAAACCTCAAGTTTGTGCTAAAGTGTGTAGTAAAGAAAGTTACAGTTATTGGGCAAACTGATATGCTTGTGAGCTGCCGAAGCCATGAAATCAGTCATAACTACCTCGTCACCCTGACTCCATCTTTATAAACAGTACAGACATATTGTTCAGTGACATGATAGTTCATCAAGAGCAGATCAAGGGTGTATAACTATGCAGACACTGTGATGCTGTATAGCTTGTGGGGTTCACAGTAAGCTTGTGGAGGATGACATTGACTGTGTGGACATCATAGATCAGCACAAATATGAGCTGGGCTGATGGGTTGGTAGAAAATGCAAGTACTCTGTATCTTAATCCAAAATTAAATCAAACAACCAAATTGATTAGGGTAGCCTGTCTTTAGGAAATATTGGATATGAATACCTATCAATTAAACCAATATTCTTTCTATTTCATTGATGATATCCTTTTTTCCTGTATCACATGTGGCCTAATATTGTGCAAGAAGGTGTGGGAAAAGTAAATCATATTTAAGTCATACTTGAGTCATATTTAATAAGCATTTAATTTAAAAAATTTATGTCATAATATTTTTACTAGTTTAAGCACCAGATATTTCTTGAGTCTTGTTTATATGGCAGGCTCCCATCTAGGCAACCAAGGTTGATCTATATGTAAGAGGATCTCCTGGATATTAATATCAAATGGGGCTGACACGCAACTTCAACCCAGAGGTCAAACACCTTATACTTCTCAGCGATCCAGGAAAGTCCTGAATCAGTCATAGAAAATCTGCATATTTCTAAATCATAAATTATTAAAAGGTCTTGATAAAATTTCCACTCTTTGTTCTGAGTGATGAAAAATTCTGAAATTAAATATTTCAACAAAGGGCCGGGGATTTAGCTCAGTGGTTCTGGTGCCTGCCTTGCAAGTGCAAAGGCCTGGGTTTGATTCCTGGTTACCACATACAACAATGCTGGGCACAGAGACTCACATCCAGCAGCAATCAGTACCACATGCCACAGTGCCAGGCATGGTGCCTCATGCTTGTAATCTCAGCACTCGGGAGGCAGAGGCAGGAGGATTGCTGAGTTCTAGGCTGAGCTCAGGGCCAGCCTGAACAACAAAGTGAGACCTTCTCTCAAAAAAAAAAAAAAAAAGTCAAGAAAATGTGGGATGTTACTCATTTCATGTATGTCCTTCATTAAAGAAGCCTGTTTACTCTTCAATCAAAATATATCTTAGCTGAGCTTTAGTTCACATTTGATAGTAGAGAGAATCAGATGAATGTTATATATATATATATATATATATATATATATATATATATATATGTATATATATATAATGTTTGGGGTATATATATAATGTTTGGTATATATATGTGCATGTATGTATATATAGTCTCCTCTCAGGGAAAGGGAAAAAGAGCATGACTCATATTATTTCCCCATGTGGAGATTTCTAGCATTTTCTTTTCTAAATAGTGCAACAACCCCATGATAGACCCATACTCTTCTTTGTTATCATTGCTGTCTTATTGCCATTTTCCTCCTACTCCTTCTCATCATTATCATCATCATCACCATCTTCATTATTTTTATTACAGACAAGGAAACAAGTCAGAGAGGGTAAATTAATTATCCGAGCTTGCATACCCAGTAACAAACAGGCCACTGCAGGCCCTACCATATTACTTATATCATGTTGCCTCCCAAAAGCCGACAGCTGCCTGACACAGATTTATTTCCCATTTTTTGAGCTTATTGGTACATTTTATACATGAATTATGATCATATCCATCATTGAGAATTTGTACCTGAACATATTTCTTGGTTCTCATTTTTTCCCATTCCCCTGGCCTCCCTACTACACCCTACCTACTCTCCACGTAGTCGTATGCCTTAAGCCCAGCAACTTATTACTAACACTCTATAATGGTGATAACTTATAGAATATAAAATATTTCTTTGATTTCACAGTCTTCTCCTCTTTGTGTTTTGTGTTACCCTGTGATATGTTTTGGATCTGAGGAAGTTTGTATTTCGAAATGATTCATCCTGCTTTGCGTGGTGGAAGGCAAGACTGAAATAAATGTTCCCTTATTGATCAAGAGTGTGTATTTGTGAGTAGAAGGAAGTACTATCTATATTCACATCATCTTTTGGACCACTATCACTAATACATTGACATCCAAATATACTGGTGTGTTTACATACGAAGTAAATGTCAAGCAAAAGGAAAACTTTTGTCAGTTTCTAGATATTCTTTTTACTTTCCGGGACATGTCAGATTGAAGCAAAACCTGTCTGCTTTGTCTTATCATTACATTTGACCCAAAGTTCATTTAGAAGATTGGAGAAATCATTTTAAAGCTATAGTATTGATTAGGCTTTAGAAAAGTATTTGCCTTGGAATTTTATTATAAGTCTTGCACAACACTTACTTGCCAAGAACATAACAGGTCTAGAAATTGCACTTAAAAGGAGTCATTTGATTTTAATTTCATTAAAAAAGATTTTATGGAAGCAGACAGATTGGAAGGGCCACAGACTGTCATGCCATCTTATCGCTGCTCTGGCCAAGGCAGGACCAGGAAGCGGAGACATCCCTTACTCGCAGACACACCCTGTCTACCTCATCAGTGGTGAGGGACTCATTTAAAAGCTTACAGGCGCTTGGTGTGCAGCTTTCCTTGTGTTGCCATTTTCTTCCCCTTCAGAGGGGTTTTTGTCCAGGTTCTTTCAGGTTCTGTGAGGTTTTTGTCCAGGTTCTTTCAGGCTCTGTGATGCTCATGGCTGTGGCTGACACCTCCCTCCCTCACCCATGAGGCACGAGGGTTTTCCTGCAAGATGTCCCCTGTACCATGGAGGTCGCAGGGACATGGACAGAGGTGCTGCTCCTGAGAGCGGGGCTTTCACGCCCGCTTCCCAGTCCACTGGGGCCTGCTGGGCTGGCCTTCCTGACACGTGTGCCTCACTCCTCCTGATCCGTACTGGTTTCTATAGAAACAAGAAAGGATCTGTTCTTTTGCTAAAATTTTCCCCTGAAGCTTTTTCTAGCACTGTATAAAACATTTATTTTTTGCTATAGCAATCCTCCATTTATAGCATCATTTAACCGATCAGAGAACAATGGACTGAGTAAAGATGAGCGTGAGCCTCATTGGAAGAAACCAAGTCTTACGTGCACAAAGTGGCCATAGTCAATTCATTCCTCCTGGGCCACTTTGGGATTCAAGGCTCCAGAATTTAGTGTAAATCTCTGAAACAATGGTGCGCCTGACAGCTAAAAGGGGTCAACAAGGTATTTACTCAATCCACGAGTGGATTTTTCACTTTAGAATAGTTCAGCAGTTACAGTATTTAAATGAACTCTGTCTCATCAGTGTCACCATAAATTATCCTTGAAAACTTCAGAGCTCCTGACCAGAAGAACACAAGTCGCAACCTCAGTGTCTGCATGGCTTTGCTTCAAGATCGCAGCTGGGTTTGTCTGTTTGATCATAGCTGCCCTTCTTCGGAGGCCCCAGTTGCTTGCGAGTGGCTGAGTATTTACAGTACCTGTCCACTTGTAACCTGGCAGCACACATACCTGCCCTCTACCTCATTAAGCCCCAGAGTTCTTAGGTGATGAAAAACAAACTCAGCTTAGTCTGTGCTTGAAAATTCCAAGTGAGAATCAACATAGCATCCATCAGAATTAAATCTGCTGGGTGTATGCATGTGTCCAGTCTTCTGTCAGACTTCATTCACTCATCAATACACACTATTGACCACTTACTATCTGCTAGCCATGGGCTGAGGTGCTGTAGAGGAGGTGGTGTACTAAACACCGTGGACACACCTCTACCTGGAGTTTACAGTCCAGCATGGAATATGAGCACTACATAAATAATTATGAATTACCAAGAGTGAGTAATGTTATGAAACAAGAAGTGCCACGAGTACTTAAGAGAGCACCTCATAGTGCTTAGTAGTCTAGCAGGCATCAGAGACCGTGGTGATTTTCTGGTACTTTGCTTGTAAGGGACTACACAGTAGGGTATGGCTGAAGGTGAAATGTGGACATGTCTTCCAAAAATCAGACACTTCTCAGAGATCTTGAGAGGTGAGTGACTCTGCTGTCCAGGATAAATATTTTCTGTACTTGGAACTTCTTTTTAATATGTATTGGCACATGTTTGCAGGACACAATGATTACAATGCCTTTGCAGGTTTGATACATGTACATAACACAGAGCAATTTTTAAAATCCTCTCTCCTCCTCCCTCTTCTGTGTCTTTGTCCTTTTCCCTATTGCAAAAGGCCTACCTTCCTATTTCCTAGTATTCATTTTCTTCTTTATTTATATTTTGGGTTAATTATATAAAAGAAACTATAGAATATTTAGGCATATGTATCTGATTTATGTCACTTAAAACTATGGTTGAGACCATAGTGTATCTATTTTCCTAAAAGTGACTCAAATTTATTTATCCTTCTTTATGGCAGAGTAGTACTCCATTATGTAAATTCCACATTTTTTATCCATTTTTCTATTGAGGGAAATAGAGACCCATTTCTAAGATTTAGCTATCATGATCTTTGTTGCTGTAAAAAGGATATGCATCCTACATTGTAATACAATCTTGTTTGGCTGATACTGAAAAAAGAATACCAGGAGGAATGGAATTTCTACTTTTAGTTTCTTCAGAAATTTCCATAATGATTTCCACAGTAGTTTTACTAGTTTACATCTGTACAAACAATGTAGAAGGGTCCCTTTTATGTCACGTCCTCTCCAAAATTTGTTATTCTTTGATTTCTCGATGATATTGATTCTTTTGGAATAAGATGAGCCCTCAGTATGACTTTAATTTGCATTTTGCTAATGATCAGAGACATTTTTTCATGGACTTTTTTTGGCCATTTCTACATCTTCTGAGAAGTGTCTATTCATTTCAGTTCTTTATTTCCAGATATGAGTCCTCAGCTGGAGGAATAGGCAGCAATATTTCCCCACTCTGTAGGCTGTTTTTTCACTTTGTTGGCTGTTTCTTTTGCTGTGCAGAAGCTTTTTATGTTGATATGAGCCCTTTTGTTTATTCTTGGTGTTATCTTTTGTGTTGTAGGGTTCTGATTAGAAAGTCCTTGCCTGCGCCAATGTCTTAAGAGTTTTGCCTGTTTCATCTTCCAGCAGATGAACTGGTTCTATCTTAACATTTAGATCTTTGATTCATTTGGACTCTAGTTTAGTACATGGTAAGAGATATAAGATTCAGTTTCTGCATGTGAATGGAAGTATTCCCAGTACCATTTGCCAAAGAGTCTACCTTTCCCTATCTGGAGATTTTAAGGATAGGGTTCTCACAGACATTCTTAGTTGTTTATCTGGTACTTTAACACATTATAAGTCTAGAAGTTCCTTCTGATCTATCAAGATATCTAGCAAGAAGTAATTACTTTATAACGTGGTCTTTGGTTGGGTAATAGAGGGGGCACACTGCTGTCACTAAAATGCTCCATTTCATTACTCTGATTCAAATAGAAATACAGCATCTCAGGACTGACACTTTCCTCCCACTCAAAACGGATAACTATCTCTAAAAAGACAGACAGATAGACATAGACACATGGATAAATCCTATCTATTCTTTACCACTGAATTTCAATATGTGAGCAACCATGTTCATACTTTTATTCCTTTAAAATATTTTCTTGTGCACCGAACTTTGTTGGAAAAAAATCAACATGTGTTTAAAGCAAAGACTTACAAACATGTAATGATAAAAAGCAAGAATTTAGAAGTCAGTTTCACCTGGGTTTCAGCCTTGACTGTTCCACCTACTAGCTGATTAACTTGAATAAAATGCCTGAAACATCTGAGCCTTGCTTTTCTTCTCTGCGATATTAAGATAATACCAATTCACAGAGTTGCTACAAATATTAAGTGAAATAATGTATGCAAATTAATTGGCACAATGCTTGGTAGACAGTAAGCTTTATAGAAAGTGAACCTTATTAGGAATCTGCATAAACATCTGACAACTTTCCTCTCACTTGTATACATTAACTGTACACATGCATATTTACCTACATATATGCATACATATTTACATATGCATTACATAACATTTAAATGCACACACATTTAGTTTGCCTTTTTAATACACTCATATATATTAATTTATATATACTTCTAAGAGTATTATCTTCTTATCTCCTACGTTGACCTCTGAACCCAACATAGAGTTGTAATGCAACAAATGTTTGTTGGGAGTCAAGGAGAATGGAAATAAGATATTTAAATTCATGAAGTATTATATAAAGATATATTTAAGAATTTTAAAATATGAAGGTTCTGTAGTTATGCTTTATTTTAGGACATGTTACCTAGATCGACAAGACTTTCTAATTGTACTTTTCCACTGGCTTTGGACCCAATTCTCCTGTTGACTATGAGCAATTTCAATGACATAAACATAACTATAATCAGATGTTGTTGTTAGTGCCATAAATTTATACATGTGTTTATGATTTAGTGCATTATATTCACACCCCTAAAATTTGTTAGACACCTTACAGTGAAAAAAGCTAATAAATATTAGATTCATTTTTATCATTATTAACTTAAAATGTGAAAAGCTAAAGATAGCAAAAACTAAAACTAGTATATTAAGTTGCCTATGTACTTAAAACTATTATGGCTAATGACCTTAAAATTTTTCTAGTTCTGTTTCCTTGGAATAAAAGCCAAATCATTGCCAATAAAAACATTAATAGATTTTGCTGCTGATGCCTTTGGGGAAATATTAGGTAAAGCAATTGAAAGTTGATTTTTACAACCTAAAAAAAAATAAGGGAAGACAGAAATTTTTTATCATAAACATATTAAAACCTAGAGATGAACCACATAATATTCCTCCAAGCTCAGGGCCAACTGTCCTACTATCTACTTCTGTGTGATCTTAGGGTGTAGTCATGCAGCTAAGCACTGCCATTTTCCTGGTTTGAGATCAACAGTCCTGTCATTAACCTATTTTTTTCCCCATCATGTCCTTGTGATGGTTGACAGAAAGTGCCTCGTTCTTGCTTCTCCATTTCAATGCCATAGGATGTATCAAGGATTGTACTTGTTTTGACCCTCAATAAATAGCTGAGCTGTGATCAACCAATGCTTTATATACCCTCCTCTGGCACAGAGGAAGACGATAAGAAAAGGGACCATGGCATCATCACAATTCCACTTCAGCATTCCATAAATCTCCAGTAAGCACTACTCTGTGGAATGCACTATCTAGAGGCTGGGGTACAGCAGAGATATGGGAGACATCATAAAAAGTGCACATAATGTAAAGTAGAGGAAACATGAAGCAAAGTATAAAATCAGCCTGACAAAGTCCAGGAAGACTGATTAGGGAAAGTGGCCTCTGAATGCTCAAGGAGGTGAGCACTGAAGAATAACTGGACTAGTAGAAATAGAGGTGATCGAGATGTCTTCCTGACTACTGGTGGGGCAGGAGGGACAGAAGGGGTAGAAACAGTAAGTAATGAAGAATGGAAATGGTGTAAAATGCCAGGGTAGAAGGTAGAACGAAAAATTCAGGTACAGCCAGGCCAAGATTCCTCCAAAAGCCATGCTGAGGAACTGACTAGTCAGCAAGTCCCTGCACACTTTAGAGGAAAACAGCTTCTCTTTCCAGCAATTCATTGCCTCAGTTGCATCAAATGAATGAGGCAGCTCCTCTATAACTACATACGCATTTTGGGCTTTGCTTTCCCAATTTCTTTATTAGTTACTGAACGTTGTCTAACGACAGCATATCTGTCATCCTAAGTAGCCTAGATATCAGCAAAATACATATTTCAAGTGTATCTGAGATTGAATTCAAATGATCAACTAGAGTTGAAATTCACAAACACTATGATATCACCAGACTGGTAAGTGCCACTATAGATTTACTGAATCTTTCCACAGTGAGGGGAAAAATGATTTACAGCCTGTTTGTTGTTTTGTTTATTTTATATCTTTCCCTTCTGCAGCTATCAGTGTTTTGAACTCAATCCACAGAGAGGCCCTTATTTTGTTTGTTTTTGCATGTCCCTCCATTGTCACATACAAGCTGAAAGTGAACGGCACGCAAGTTCTAGAGTGAGGCAGTTGGCTTTCGTTCCTTCTTTCTTTTCAACAGGTATTCACAAAACGTCTCCCATATGCCAGCTGCTCTCACAGACACTCGAAGTGCCAGGAGGAATAAGATGTGGTTCTCTGTCTACCTTCAAGTAGCTCCCTCGGAGACAATCCAATCTGAAAACAATTCCCAAGATGTTAGGTATCCTGCAAATGAGTGTGTGGGATGTCGAGTAAGAAGCCACCATGTGAGGGCTGCAAAGCTGTATTTTATCTCATCATTGGTTCACCCAAGACAAAACTTCTCTGAGAAGGACTAGTCTTTTGTTTTGGAAAACACCATCATGACAGACTGTAATGGTATAATGATAAAAGCATCATAAATGGCACCAAAAGGTGAGGAGGCATGCTTCTCTCCTACCTTTCACTCAGCTCCATGCCCAGCACGCACACCAGATAATGGGAGGAATGAGTGCCAACCTATCTGCAGCATCCACTCCTGTCCCTCCTCGCTGGCCACCACGCTGGCCTGTGTCATGTACCAACAGCCTCACAGTTGGCCTCTGCTGCCTTCCTACATTTTGCCCTCTGCACACCAGCAATGTCCTTGCAAAAATATCTACCAAATCACACCCCCTAAACTCCTCCAATGGCTACCCATTCAGGTAGGATAAAATTCAAATTGTATATCTGAACCTTTGAAGTAGCCACAGATCTGGTCCTTGCCTATTTCCCTGACTTCATCCTCCTAGCATTACCTGTCTTAACAAGGCTTCTTCTGTTCATCAACAGCCAGGCATGTTTCTGCCTCAGGGCCTTTTGTAATTGCACCACTATCTCTCCTTGACGTGCTTCCCACAGCTCCTCACTTGACCAACTTCTTCTCAGCATTGTGGTCTCAGTGCGAAGAGGGTTTTCTGAGACCTTGCAAGTTGTAATCAGTCTGTTCCCTCCCCTTCCACAGCCACAATTCAGCATCCTATTTCACTGTATTCAAAGTTCTCACTGTGATCTGAAGCTGCAAGGTGTCTCACTGCATTTCCTTGTCTTCCCATGCCCAAAAGAACAGAAGCATCAAGAAAAGCAGCAACAAGTTCCCCTCAAGGCACTCAGCATGGACAGCAGAGCCAAGTTTTCAGCAGGACCTTTGTTGGAGTGAGGAAAAGCAGGAAGTGGAGGAGAAAGAGAAAAAGGAAGCAAAAGAGGAACAAGTGATAAGGGTAATATCTGTTCTTCTTGGGAAGAAGGATGAAGCCACCTTGAATTCAAATTCAAGTGTTTCCAGGTTGGTTCAGTTTTTAATGGCTGAGCAGACCCTTGTTGGGGAACCTGACTGTGAGGGGTTTGGGGGAAAGAAGGAAACATAGCAAGGCAGACTGTTGTCTTGATTCCGTAAGTAAGAGAAGACTGAGGCTTGTTGACCGCGGATGGAGTCTTTTGAGAGTTTCTTGCACAAGCCAAGGAACCAAGGGAGACATGAGAGGTGCTGCTTTCCTGCAGGACTTGCCAAGGTATGCAGCTTCAGCATGGTTTTGTGAGTCTCTATTCTTTCCTGGCCTTTGTTTTCTGGAATTGCGCAACTTTTTCTCACCAGTCAGCCATGGCCTTTTAACACTAAATCAATACGCAGCTCCCAGGACAGCAGAAGCTGTGTCTACAAGGTGCCAAAGCAACTTGACAATTGATTAAATGTGGTAAAAAAAGAAATCAGTCAGACCAGTCATCTGACATC
Organism: Petromus typicus; assembly: GCA_004026965.1. Lineage (NCBI taxonomy): Eukaryota > Metazoa > Chordata > Mammalia > Rodentia > Petromuridae > Petromus > Petromus typicus. The sequence goes on from PVIR01000574.1 coordinate 140,347, forward strand.
AGGTGGCCCCCGCCAAACTGTCATTTCCTAGGATTGCTACATTGTCTTAAACTGTGGAAACAAGCACCAGTGGTGAGAGGTGGGTAACTCATCAGTTTCATTAATATTTTCCCATAAGTTCAATCATTTCCGCTATCCTACAGCTAACATTAAAACTAGGACACCCTGAATCCTAATCATGAGTCCCTGCATATGCAAGAGGCCACTTCAATACTGAGTTTGGCTTTTATGATTTAAAGTGATCATAAATATTAAACAATATGCCCTGCTCCTTTTTCATTAATGAGAAAAGGTTTTCCTTAGGTTGAACCAATTTAGTTAAGAAAAATTTGCGATTGACTCATGGTCATGCAACTGGAAAGAGAATGTGGCTCTTAGAAACAAAGTAAAGCCCCTACTTCCCACCAAGAAATACAGCTTGACCACCCCGAAATCTCAGGCTAGGTTCCCGAGGGTTCTGATAGGTCTCCAGTGGCTCCTATAGGAGCAAGCCAGTAGGGCTGCCACCCCTGGTGACACTGGCGTGCAGAGGCGAGAGGCAGGACATAGGCACCCATGGGCATCTTGCACTGGTGGCCCAGCCCACCTGACCCTGAGCAGAGCCTAGCACCATGCCCCAGCTGTCATCAGCCAGCAGTCAGTGCTCCCGCACCCCCAGCACCATCCCTGTCCTGACGCCTTGCCAGGTTGGGCTGAATCTTCATTGAGTTTGTTTTCTCTGGGCGAAGAAATGTAGTCAGCGCCTGGCCGATACATGGAATAGACTTTCTCATCACCCGCTGGCAAACAAGACTCCCTGCTCCGTGCTCCAAGGGAGATGCTGCACCCCTGCTCTCTCCGCCGACTTCCATTTCCCAACTGCCCCACCCGAGCTTCTCCGCAGCAATAGTCATTGCTTTATTCACTGGAAAAGCACTAAGAAACTGAAAGCTTATTTTTATTTACTCATTAAGCTCATTCATCCACGTATTTGTTGTCTTTAACAACAAAATAGCACTTCTGTCTACCTGCAGCATATCTGACTGGCATTATGGATGGAAAGAAGCAAAAGCACTGTCTTTATCCTAAAGGAAACAATGATCTTCTGAAAAAGGATCCTACTCCAAACAAATAATTATAGTCTCTCCTGGCAGAAGCTGTAAAGAGATCTGCAAAAAGTGTTGCACAAGCCCAGAGGTGAAATCCATTCTGACTGAAGTGGAGAGCGGGTGCAGGGAGAACTGGGGGAGACGCTGTGCAGATGGCCTCCGAGTGGGCTGAGGGTGAGCGGGAGGTGCCACAAAAATCCCACCATCAGGTAGATGCAGTTGTACTGCGGTATTTCACAAAATCAAAATGAACACATTCTGTTTTCCTTTTGTCTCCAGCTCCAATAAGACTCAGAATGGCACTGTTACAGATCTTGTATTTAAAATTCGATCTTTACTTCATTGTGGAATTTCGAATTGATTTTGAGTTTGTCAAATGCCACATTAAAATATTAGTCCCGTTATGGGGTTTGGGGTTTTTGAAACCTCAGTGGCTATTGCCCTTCCCCTTGCACTACTCCTTACTCTCTAGGCACCCCAAAAATGAGAGCAGAGGGCATAGTATGGACAGCTACATCTGTGCTCACTGCCACAGCTTCTGGATGGCTGAGGAGGCTGAATAGTACCCACTGCTATTTCCCCACTTTGACTAAATTAGTGCATTTGGCACTGGTAAATCAGTTCCTTTTAGCTGACTAATGCTGAAGAGTTGGTGCCAATCTCTCTGAGAGGGGGATGGAACCATTTACAAGAATTCCAGGCTATAATTTTGACATTACAGTGTTATTACCAAGAGGTGGTTTTGTTTGGCACATCCTTTCGCACTTCTTTTCCGATATGTTTGGAGACAGACGTGAGAGCACATGTGCTCTCTATTATTTCTTCTCAATATTCCCCTCATTTGAAAGGAGAAGGTGGGTATCGGGAGCCCAGCTCAGTAACAGAGCAGCTATATATAGATCTTTAAATGAAACGTGATCTAACTCGGTGCACCAACACCCAGGCCTCTGGCTTCTGGCTTCACAGGTGCGGTGCGTTAAGCAGGGGAAACACTTAGGCCCCCCAAACTGCATCTCACGCCTAGAGCTCTGAACCCCATTGATTTTAGTCTGGATTAATGGCATCATTTGTTCCTGATAAGAGCTACTCGCCTGTATGACTCTACCAGGAAAAGGTGAAATATAACCTCGCAGGGCAAAATAGAAAGGGAAAGAGAAAATAAAACTAAGTGAGGGCTTGAAAAATTCATTGCCTCTGCCCTGATTCTTTTGTTCATTTAATAGAACTTGCTCTGTAAAAAATGCCCGAGTAGTCTCTATTTTCACTTCCATCCACCAAGAGAATAGTGAGGTGCTGGGACACAGTGAGCTGTGGCTCTGCTCGCCAGGCCTGCACTGAGCAGGTGGAGTGAAGCAATGGTGAAATGTGCAGGCCCTGCATCAGCCTCTCCTCAGTTCTTATCCCTGCTCAGCCAATAACAAGCTCCGGACAGCGGCCACCATTTGAAAATGGCAGAACTGTGTTATTATGTGCTGCAAACAGGCAACAATAGAAATTAAAATTTAAAAAATTAATTTAAAGATTCACCAATGAAAGAAAAAATATCAGGGACAAGTGAATTAAAGAATAGAAATCACACTGGCTCATGGGTGATGTCCAATAGAAGGCTAGCCATTAGCTAGCACGAAGGAATACTTTTTGAGAATGTTTACATTCATTTGTATAAAGATAGTATATTTTCAGGAATGTCTTTAACATGTACAGCAATTTTTATTGTCATTACAGTCTGTTATGTACAATTTTGAAGAAACCAGTTCCTATTTGTATGGAAGAGAATTACCAAATAATGAGACTTCATGTAACAAACGAACCAGACATTTGACATTCACATGAGTGCCTGTGCCTTCGAAGCAGCACCAGGAGGAGACTGTACATTCTTTTCAAGGAGCCTGGCATCGTTCAGTCGAGTCTGGAGCTCCTCTGAGGGAATTACCTTCAGCTACAGTTATGAACCATGCATAAAAATGAGGCTCATATTTTAGAGCCACTGCTCATTTTTAGTGAAACATGAATTCCACCTTATCAGCCTCCTTACTCACCAAATCTGTCTCAAAATTACTTTTGGCTGTTTCAAACAAAAATCAGTACTGCTATCAAGAGATGAAAATTAGAGGCTCATAACGATTAATGTTCAAGAAGAACTAGCCACAGATTCCTAAACTCACTCAGAAAGAGGAAACTGTCAACTCCTTCCAATTGGGTCCAGTAACCCACTTGGAAAAAGGCCTGGGCTCTCTAGGGATCCACTTTGAATGGATCCAAACCCAGGTCAGTGGGTAAATTCTAGATGTGGCAGTTAAATGTCAGCCATTTTTTTAACCTTACAGTTTATGTTATAAAGGCATTCACAGGCCATTCATAGTAAGTCAATTTCCTAACTAAATATCTCGACCATTTCCATTTCTTCAAAACTAATCTCAGCCATCCTAGAGACAATATTCTCTCTGAAATCATCTTTTACAAGTTACCCCGAAAGTAAATAGGCCATTAAAATTTGATCTAAACCTATGTGGAACTCAAATATTTTCTGAAGGAAAAAATATGCCACCAGAGGATGAACTTGTCCCACACAGGGTTAATAACAAAAATGCTGATACGACCTTAAGTATGGTGGCGCCCGGAACCAGGGCTATAATTAATCTAAATGTACTGTAATTACACTAAATGTTACTTCTGTAGAATAGTTCCAAATCATGCGGCTTTTTTATGCTTAGATAACATACAGTTTATTTCCAATCATGGATGTAGGCATGATTTGCTAAAGGAACATTAGGTCTGGAAGCAATATCTTAATCAAATCAGAATTTCTTCTGTAAAACAAATCTTCAGCCTTTGAAGAATTAGCAACATCTAATGCCTTAGGGTGGAGATTTGAAACTGAGCTGAAATCCCTGCACTGGTTCCTTCTCTCTGTTCTCTGGCTTCCAGTCATTCGCAAGTATCCATCCATGCAGTCCCTCACCCACCTACACATTTTGTGTCCATAAACCACCACAGTTCCACCTGAATTGCACCCTAAAACTCCACATTCGGAATCTCATATAGGAAAATTCACCTCAAGTGGTTTATTCATTTCTTCAGAACAGAAGGCTGGTTCCTTTTGGATGGAGCTCATTTAAACAAAATCTAATAGCAAACATCCATAAATTAGAGGTTTATTGGTATGTGCATAATCTGATGCATAAAAACTGAATGAATATTCCAGGGCTGAAAGTGCAGGCTCTTACATATGCAGAGAGATTTTTGGTGGTGATTTGGGTTTTACATGGGATGACTAAAATGGGCTGAGGAACCTAGTCATTGGCTGTTGTCCTTCTTGCTGCAGGGTTTTTTTCTTCTCTGGGCTGGAAGCTTAGGAACTGTCCACAAAAAGAAAAGATAGTATAGCCTTGTCTGGTACTCAAATCAGGAAGTGGAGTTCAATGTAGATTTTTAAAATCTACAACCACCTTGGGACCAACCACCTTACCAAGTGTTAAGTACTTGGTAAGTACTTGTTAAGTACTGTAGGTCAGTACTAAGGCATATTTTTAAACTATAGGTCAGGTTAGGGCTAATTCTTCCCCTTCATCACACACAGCAATGATCAGTGAGTAGATGATGCAAAGGCAGAAAGGGGAACAAAGAATTAAATGCAAGACCCAGCAGAGACCACAGTCCTCTTGCTGTATCTTCACTATAGTTTGTAGCAACACTGAGATCAGACATCTCCCCAAAAACTCTTCTCAAGGGGCTCTGTTTTTAATTAGTTTGAGTTCAGTTCCCCAAAATGCAGGCCAGTGAGCAGCTCATGCAATGTGTGGGTGACTGGGGCCAGCAGAGAGAAGAAAATAAGTCCTGGGAGCCAGATAATCATGGAGTAGAAATACGGAATGTGAAGAAATTCCAGAGGTCATGGCGTCAAAACTCCCTATTTTGGAGGTTGGGCAAAAGGCCCAAAGGAAGTAAGTGCCTTGTCCAACATCATAAGACCAATGAATGGCAGAGATAGGGCTGGAACCCAGCAAGCCTAACTTCTAGGCCAGGACTCCTTCCATTGAGCAGACATTCACTTCTCTTCTGGAGAGATTGATTTATAGAAGAGCCATGGGTGAGCCGGGATGATTTTGCTGATGCTTACAGACCTGTTCAGCCATTCAGCACACATCCACTGAACATTTGCTCTGTGACAGACCTGGTAATATACACACAGTAGGACCAGAAGAACCTAAGCCTAAGCAATACTAGAGATACACTTAACAGGTATGAGGAGGAAGATTCAGCCATGCCGCACTGCCTAACTGTAAGGAGTCTAAAATCTGGGTGTTAAAATGTGGCAAATGCAAAGAAAACCACTGAAGGACTCAAACAATCCCAAGTATTAGGAACACACATTGAAGACGTTCACTGCTTTTCACTGGAATGAGATTATGCAGCTGACCTCACCCTCCCCTCCAGCTTTATCTCTTCCCATTCATCTCTAGCCCATTCCCCAGTTTACCCTGGCCACAGGGAAAAATGATTTAAACCTTTCACCTCACACTCTTCCCCAAAGTTGCCATGGCCTTCTTTATGTCTTCCTCGCCTCACAATGACAACATCTACTCTCAACAAGACCTCTCATGTGGACAGCAAGCTTTGGAGGGACACATGGTTACCTCATTTGCTGCTATGTCCCCAGCACCTAGCCCAGCACCTGCCACATGATAGATATTTTAAAATAAGCCTAAGATATTTTATCCATAAAAATACTCTACAGAGAGACCAGATGTGCTGGAGTTTAAATTATGTCCCATTGTACTGTGAAGGAATCTGAATTACACTGAAGAAAAGCATGATTTGAAGGCTCATCCTAAAGAGCAGGTCTCTATGCAAAGTCCAGGGTAATTTTCTGGATGATATGCACAGTTCTGTGAAGAGGTATCCATCCATAAGTCAACACACAGCCTAGTAACATGCTACAGGCTGGGTCTAGATTCCCCCAAAGCCTCATATGGTCGTATGTGGCTTTTTCAGAGGTGGCTCAATGTAGAACGTGCGATGTAGGGATTAAGGGCATATGAGTACTAAACCTGTGCAGTGAGTGGTTTGGCACTGCCATAACCCTCAGTAGTCTGGATAAGATCAATGGGGCAGAAAAACATTGTTTATGCCCCTTGTTGTTTTTGCTACCATGTGGGCACTATGAACTATTTCTCCTCCACTACATGCCACCCTGCCATGGAGCCAGCTCTTTATGAACTGAAACCTCTACAAATGGTGACCTAAATAGGCCTTTCCTCCTCTAGCTTTGGGTGCCACATATTTTGTCTCAGCAACCAGAGAAAAGTAACTAACATACACCAAGTACTGTCTGAGTGGGAGAGAATGATGTGATTCTCTTATGTAATTACTTACTACTTGTTTGTTTATCAAATCAATGTTTCACTGAGCAATATCCATTTTATCTTTACCAGCCTCTTATTGTAAATTATAATAAATCAGTAGCAGTGACAGAATATTTTTTTTGTTTTTAGCAATGAAATATAACAACATAGAGAAAGTTTGTAGTTCTTCCCAATTTAACATCTATGAAGGAAGATCCTAACATTTCTTTTGATTCCACTACTAGCATTGCTGCACTTTCTATTTAATCAGTGCAGCCTATAACTTTGAATAATTTTCTTTTCCTGCAGAAAATAAAATTTTGGGCATCTATACATTTAGACTTTATGTTTTTTTCATTAAAATCTTTTATAATTGTTGCTGTTGAAAGGATGGCAAAACATTTTTAAAAGTTATATTAAAATAAGATAAAATATGTTGAATGAATGAATGAAGCAGTCATTGCAACAAATGCTTAATATTACTTTTTGTTTGACTTTTTGACAGCTCTGATCAAAAGGCACCATTATCCTTGTTTTATACTTGATAGAGAAGAGGCCTCGAGAGTTGAAGCAAATGGCTGAAGGTGACATAGCCTATAAACAATGTAGCTTGCCATCTGTCTGACTGTTAATCCATGCTCTCTGATAGTCTGCTGGTCCCTTTTCTGTCTCACAGCCTTTTAATCACACTTCAAGGTCACGCCTCATTTTCTAGAAGCTTCCTGTAACCTGAAAGCTATGTTATAGACCTTCTAAGTGGTGTTCGCAAGCACCATCTTCCATGGACTGTAGGCTGCTCAAGGACTAGGACAATAGCATAGCTTTCTCTTGGGGGGAGTCTGTAGAAGGTCCTGTTCTTGATGAACATTCTGTGATATTGGCAAAAGAAAGTGTTTGTGGGGGTTAGGAGGAAATGAAGAAACAAGAATGGGCTGAAGGCACCAGCTGAGGCTCAGGTATAGTTTCAGTGCTTCAAATCCAGTCCCACGAGGAGCCTGCCTCTTTGTGTGATTTAGGACTTGGTGCCACTAACCAGGGAGAAATCCGAAAAGAACATCAGGATCAAGGGTCAGAATTTTCCTTGGAGGATGTAGGACTTAAAAATCCCCTGTCTCCTGGGTTAGTACTTTATTGAACAGGGGCTCTACTAAAGAGATGAGGCCCATTTGAATGGGACCTTTACTACAAGAGGGACTCAGTGATTCCAAGGATTACTGGCATACAATACTTCAACTTTGCCCATTCCTTTTTCTCCTTTAGCTCCTCTGAGCACAGAGAAGAATCTGGAACAGAGGAGAAAGACTGTGAGTCTATTCCTAATTCCCTAAGAGGTTCATTGCTTCTTATCAAGTACACATTAATTAATAGTGGTGTACTTGAACAGACAAGAAATCTACATGCCTGTCCTGCATATGTCCTCAATTTTTCAAATAGGGAAGCATTGGTTTATGAGCCATTCATCACCTGACAATTCCAGACACTTCCATCAGCTCATATTCTACTGAGAATGGGAGAGAGGAGTAGTCTGGGGAAGCCATCCTGTTGCTAGTTTTATTTTTAGTGATTTAATCCCAAGTTTTAATTCTATATTACTTGAAGATTTGCTTTTAAAGAAATACTGGATTAGAATTTATCCATGTTTTTCAACAGAGGCTGATTGTGCCTCCCAGGGAATATAAGACAGTGTCAAAAAATCTTTTTGGTTGTCTCAGCACTGGGGAGAGAAGTGTTACAGGTATCCAGTGGGCTCAGGGCCACTCCTCCAAGCACAGAGGGACTCAGCGCCAATTATTAGTGGTGCCAAGGTTGTGAAACATTCATTCACACTGGCATCTACTTTTGTGAAAAATCGCAGAACATAAAAAATGAAAAATGAATTTAGTCAAATAATCTCAGCATTTGTTGCTAATAATCATTAACACAATTCATTTTTGTGTATTTCTTTCCAGTTTTGTTCAACACATAGGCATGATTTTTTTACTTGACAAAATGGAGGTCTTACTGGTTATATTTTTGTGCTGTTTTTTATATTACTGTATTCACAGGTAAAAAAAATAACATAGGGTCATTATAAGACAAAATTAGTAACCTCAAAAATGTACAAAGAAGAAAAATTAATTAACACCCTACATGTGAATATACCAGACTTGATGTACTTTTTTTGCTTAATGTTGAGCATTTGGACTGTTTTCTATTTCAGTCTTGCTTTATGAATTAATCTGTATAAAATATGGAAATGAATTCCCCTCCCCCACAATGAGACTTGAGCATTTAGACAATTTTCTTCTGCAAATGTACCCCATATTCTTGACTCTCAAAATAACTTCTTTCCACAAAATTTCTTGGGTTAATATCCTGTTTGTTCTCAACATTTTAGTAAGCTGGACATACTTCACTTAACTAAATCAGAATTCTGTCAGCTCTCATTCTAACAAAAATCCAGTTTTAGAGATAAGAAACATACCATTGGGGGCTAAGCAATAGAAAATCAATATTTTTTTAGCTCAAGGAGAATCTTTGAGCCAGAGAAATGTATGGAGGGTGAAATATTTCTCTAGTTCTTGGAGGAAGCTATTTGAAAACTTGTAATAAACTATTAGGCATATTATTTTTGGTAACCAGGAGTGAAAGGCAGCAGCTTCCTTTCCTGATGCTGTGGAATCACAATCATGAATTCCAGAAATAACAGCTGGAAAAAGGAAGTCCAAAGAATAGTCAAATAAGATATTGAAAAAATCTCACCACAAATCCAACAAAACCCCTATTGTCTTACCATTTTCTTTATCCACTAAGGAAGTCTGTGATTGTCATCATCTAAGTTTAGATAATAAATGCTCACTAATCCCTTCGTAAATCCCACTTTGGCATATCTAGGCCTGGACTCTACAACAGAGACAGGATTGTGATGTACTCAGGGATCACAGCCATGGAGACTCTTAAAAGCATGGAGAGATGAATGTATAGGGAAAGGGTAAACCAGGAAGTGGCTGTTCAGCCAGAAAGTTGTACTGGGTGAGGAATTAGTCACTCCCTTTAAACACAGAGGGAACTCACATTGTGCAAACTAAGGAAGAAGAAACTCATTTCATCAGTAATATGTGAAAAATCAGCTATGCCAGAAAATATCTTATTGTCTGCCCATTCCTGCACCCACTCCACAATTATGTGTTCAGCATTTGCTTGTTGACCAACTGAATGTACTTCCTAAAGGCTCTTGCACTTATCCAGCATTTGTTGAGCCTCTGCAACTTCCTGGTAAGGAGGAAGATACAGAAGTAACTGATACAATGCCACCATCAAGGTTGTGAAGATTCCTCTTTAGGACCACTGGAAGCAAACTAAAGTCCCATTTTCCTGCACTGGTTAATTGCTATTTATCACAGTAAATCACATGATTTCCAAAGGTCCTTCATAGCTACATGATCCTTATGTGTTACTTGAAACAAAACAAGAATTACAAAAAGCAAAGGTTTATACCAACAACATATGTCAGGTCTATAAAAATGATGAAAAACTATCTAGCTAGGGTATATAATGACACATGTATGTAAAAAGACTGTATACTTATCTTACTCTTAATTTCATGAGTCATTGTTTGGAATTCATTCCATCCATTAGAGATGTGCTTGCCTTACGGCAATGTCTACAATGGACCACTTGAAGAGAGGTAAAGTAAATGGGAAGCCGCTGATTTATTTGGCAGCATCCTTAGATAGAGGAGGACACTGCAATTGCAGAAAGTTCCAGTATTCAAATAAAGGGAACTCTCCACACAAGAGAGAACGGGAAAGTATTGCGGGAGAGTCAAACATTTTTGCCAATGCCCATAGCAAGAATGTTTCATGGTGAGTAGTTGGCTGTGGGTGGCGCTCAATGGCTGTGGTTGGGAGAGGAGCTGATCTCCCTACTCACAGCTGCACCACAAGCCCAGAGCTTGTGGCAAGTACTTCAGGAAACCGCCTTACAATGGGGATGCCTGAGTCAAACTGGCCACACAATGCTGCAGTGTCTTGCTTAGCACAGGTCCTCTGCTGAATCTGGAGTAAATGTCTTGGGATGAAAGAGCTCCGCAGAGGTGCAAGAGGAGATTAGACCCTCTTCTTAATAGGCAGACAGAACAAAGGGGAAGGGAACATCTCCAGCTAAAGTGAAGGCCTTTAAGGAAGGCCTTTGTCCTTGCTCAAATTGTATGAAACCTGGCCACAGGATATCTACACTTTGAGAGCTTCTGAATTGTAGAGGGGTCTGAGAACAGATGAGAGCCCAGAAACTAGTTGTGCCAGTGCCAAATTCTCTTGCATACTTATTGGAAGTTCTGCTTTGCAAAATAGTAATAGGCCCGACCATAACGTGAGAATGAAAGCATTTCCTTCCTCAGAGTGGTTTTGAAGATGAAACAAGGGAAAACACACAGGATGCCTAGTGTAATAGTCAGCCCACAATAGAAGCTCTGACCATGTCCACATTTTAGATTCCTCTGGCCTCTAGCAGGCGGGTCATTTGTGGTCAGACACACTTTCTCACTTTCAGTGAGTCTGTGGCTTTCTGTTTATTTCCTCTCACACAACCAACCCAATGGATCTACAAATAGCTCTTCAGACATTCTTTTATTTCCCCTTTTTCTCTCCTAGACTGTCCTTTCTCCTCTCTTCATTCACTATTCACTAAATTCATCCCAAAGCCATGCTTGATACTGCACCTTGGGATGAGGGCAGTCCTTCCATGAATTCCCATGATGTTCTCTCTGTAGCTTTCATAACTTTTAATTCAGTCTACTTTGTACTTGTGTGTGTGTGTGTGTGTGTGTGTGTGTGTGTGTGTGTATGTATGTGTACCTATTATCTCTCTGACAAGATTTCAAATTCCTAGACAGCAAGGTTGGTGACTTGGCCACATTGTAACTCTCCCCCAACCCCTTACACTGAACCATTTACTACACACATGTGCAGCAATACACACCTGAGGCCTGATCTGTGCCAAAGTGACAAAATCTTTTTGCAAACACAAACTAGATTCCTACACCTAGAACCCAGTCCCCATTCAAATGCTAAATACACAGCACCTGGCCTGTGAGGAAGAAATGCTAGAGGCATAAATTCTCAAATCCTGGTTTATTACTGATGGTATGATTAGAACTGATGATGTACCCAGCCATGGGACTCTGTTCCTGAGAGACAAACAAGATGACTCATGCTTAAAATATTAGGTAAGCAGTAAACAGTAACAAAATTTTAGAGAAACAGTAACAACATGGAAACAGCAAAATCCAATAACACACACGGGGGTCCTGTGTGTTCTTTATGTATCATCCTCTGCTGAGGTGGAGTTATGCAGAAAGGACACAGCAAACACATCAAAGCTGAAGATGCTCTTGATTAATGTTGATTTTTGTCAGGAAACATCAGAAAAAAAAGATTTTCAGTGCTGTAGTCACAGTTGCTGGTGTGCGCACCTATAAACGTCCACGGTTTGCATCTACTTTACATGAAGGGACATGTCAAAAAGTCAGTTTTGGGTTTTAGGGAAATAGATAAAAAGGCCACTTGCCTGGGCTTTGCAAGAGGGTGGATGTCAATCTGTCCCCAAAAACACTGCTTTAAAGGTTGGAGAGAGTTGGTTCCTTTAACAGTTCCATTTCTTTCAAATAAAAACTTCAGAGCCAATCCAAAACTGGCAAAGCTTCTGTATATAGGGGGTGGAGGGTTGTTGGGAGGGCAGTGGAATAGGAAAAAATGAGAAACAAGATGTGGTAGAAACCCTCAATGTTGAAGGTTATCATAATGTGTATATAGAATGTACCAAAATATCAGTTTAAAAAGAAGAAAATGAAAATTTAGAGGCCTAGGGATTTAGCTTAAGTAGTACTGCACCTACCTTGGAAGCACAAGGGCTGGAGTTTGATCTTGATACTGCAAAAAATTGAAAATTTATACGGTTGAGAAATTTTAGTAAGATTAACAGGTCATATTCAAATTAAAGGTAGCTGCACCTGACACCACTTAGGATTGATAATGGTACTTGATAATATTGATGTCACTTCTCGTGTACAGCAATATAATCAGCAATGCTATCACTACAATTTAACTTTGTGTCACTAAGTACATCTCTATAAACATAATTTACTAGATGGGAAAGGTGAAGAATTTTTTTTTAATTCATCTACCCTGAGGTATCATGCCAAGTTTTAAAAATTATATTCTATTCACAAACATTAATAATATCTACATGGTGAAAATTTCTGGATGTGAACACACTAATAGTACAGTATGCCCCTAACTCTGTACGTAATGTATCACACCATAAAAATAGGCCATAGCAGTCAATGAATCTGTTGGCAAATATGGCTCAGCATGAGTAGATGGAGGCCATGCCACATACCTAACCCTCAGAAAGCAGGGTAATAATCCTAACCCCAGCAAGAGTTGTCATACCTGACAACTATGACATCACCTGGAGCTTCTCTCACCGTGTTCACAAACCAATAAATGATAGTAAACCATATTCAATGGCAGATTCCAACACAAATTTCATCCCAGTTAAGAAAGAACTGAGTTTGTAGGTTAGCTTTTACTGGTCAGTGTACTGATCTGGTCATACCAGTAAATAAATTCACATTATATACCAAAAGGAACACTGAAAAAATCTAATCTTCTTAAAGTATTTGAGGGATGGGTTGTAATAAAGAATACTTTCTGGTTAAATGAAAAGTTCACAGGAAATCTATTATTCTATCTCACACCTTATTATTCTGGGTCCTGGGAGGGGGAGGTGGCTCAGGTTGCTTTTGACCATGATTCAGTCTTGCAGGCATAGATTGGTAGTGGGATAGAATGCATCTGTTCTTGTATATGACAAACTTAATATGATTCTATTGAAAAACTATTCATTGTGCTTTGACCTAAAATGTTCATGCTGGGAGTAAGGAGAAATTAATTGCGTTTGTTGGCTCACCAATGAAATTTAAATAAAAAATAAGAGTAGATAAAACCTGTTTCAGACTCTCAGGTAGTTGTTGTCCAGTTATTTGCCAATTACCCTTACAGAGTTGATTATGAAGAAAATGATTTAGTAAGACACAGGAACCTCAATATAGTTTTGTCCTCGGAACCCAGGCTGAAAGGCTCCAACTCTCTGTCACGTGCTTCTGCCCCCAGCACCTCTTCTAATTTCCTTGTCACTGGTAACTATCTCTCTCCTCCCGCTATAATGAATTTTATTCCCATGGACCATCACATGGCCTCAGAGAGTGGCCAACTGCTACATTCATCCATCCCTCCATCCATTTATTCACTCAGTCATTCATCCCCTACACACCAGTGAGTGCTTGTCCGTGCTCAGTGCAGCAGTTCTCATAGTAGGGCTCCCATAAGGCACCACAATAGCACTTTGGAGTTTGTTAGAAAAATTCGTTCAGAGGCCCCACCCTAGATCAACAGAATGAGAAATTCTAGGAGTATGGCAAGCAATCATGATTTAATAGGCTTTCCAGATGATTCTGATGAAAAGCAACAGATTAAAAGCCAGTGTCTTAGGGTAAGCATGTAACTGACCACCTAAATCTGCACATTTCTGAGGGAAAAGGGGGACATTTCAGATGGTTACACCTGGAAAATATGTGCAAAGTAGGACTCATCACAGACAGACCAGGATGCATGGCCAATCGACCTGTGCTGTACAGAGATTTCTTTGCTATGTCCCTATCCCTACTGATATCCATCTTATTTTAAATGTCATTCTACATGGATCAGGTTAGGAACTACCTGTGCACTTTACAAAAAGCCTTTTAAACATAGAAAGTTGACACCTAAAAGTTCCTCAAGTATCCTGCTCTGAAGTATAGTGAGAATTGGATGAATCCAAAGATAGACAAAGGCACAGCAGAGTAAGAGCACGTACCCAGACATTTCTCATGGAGCTCCACAAAATTACATGATATAAGGGAGATGGGTTTTAATTATGAGTTCAAGAAGAAATCTCCCTGTGCCTGCTTTATCTCACTCAATATAACATCTTCTAGGTTTCTCCATGCTTCTGTAAATAACTCGATTGTACTCTTTTTTATGGTTGAATAGTTTTCCATCATGGATATATACAATGTTTTCTCCATCCATTCACACTGTTGATGGATGCCTAGTTTCACTGCATAATCTTGGCTACTGTGAATAGTCAAAATTTACTATAGATGTTCTCCTTCATACTAAAAAGTGACTCTCATAGAAGGAGAGAATAGAAGATTGGTTACCTGAAACTTTTAAGGAGAGGGAGAGTGGAGATAAGGAGAGGTTGCCTAACAGATAAAAATTAGTTAGATAAGAATGACTTCTATGAGAATTAAGTTGTGCCATATGCTGGTACAAATTCCCATTGTTGAGTGAAATCATGTTGTGTATATGTAACGTACCAATAAAGATTTCAATTAAAAAAAATGCTAGGATTGGAGGTCCCATTTGACCCAGCCATTGCTCTGCTAGGTATATACAAAAAGGAATTAAAAGATTAATATCACGGTGACATGTGTGCACCCATGTTTATAGCAGTTCAGTTTGTGATAGCTAAATCTTGGAAACAACTAAAATGTCCATTAACTGGAGACTGGAAAAAGAAGAAGTGGTTCTTTTATACAATGGAGTATTACTCTGCCATTAAAAATGATAAGATTAAGTCATTCATACTAAAATGGACATACCTTGAGGACATCCTCATAAGTGAAATAAATAGATCAAAGATGTGTAAGTACTGTATCTTTTCTCTGGTATGAGAAAATGAAGTTGTAAATGAGTTGTAGTATGTATAGTTGATATTACGAAATAGAAAATATTTAAAAGGGAAGAATGTGTAGGGGTAAATAATGAGGGGAAAATGAATGTGATAATAATAAATAAAAAAGGAAACAAAGATTATGTATATAGGGGATGGGGGTTTCAGGATGGGGAAAAGGGGAAAAATGAGAATCAAGTCATGTCATATTTTGGTACAAACTCAATGTTGAATGCAATGATGATGCGTATTCATAATGTGCCAATAAAGATTTAAAATTAAAAAAAGAATGACTTCTAGCATTGTATAGTACAGTAAGGTGGCTAAAGTTAATAATAATGTATATTTCTAAAAAACTAAAACAAGAGGGCTTTGAATATTCTAACCACAGAGTTGACACACATTTCATTTTATCATCTACACTCCAATTTGATCATTGTACATCATACACATTCATGGAAATATCACACTATATCATGTAAATATATACAATCATCTGTGTAGAGATCTGTGTTCTAATCATGACACTCTGGTTAAATTTGGAACAATGTGAGCAGAAAACTTTAAAAAATCTGTATTACAACCTATAGAAGAATATAGATATCTGAGTTACTAATGATGTAAATACATGATTGAATTAATAAATAAAGAGGAAGTAGAGATATCTCTTTACAGAATAATTTCAATTAATAAAGACAGATGGAAAGATGAAAATAGAGAATCATTACTAGAAAAACACAGTGCAAGGGCCGGGGATTTGGCTCAGTGGTTCCTGCGCCTGTCTTGCAAGTGCAACGACCCGGGTTCGATCCCCAGTTAGCCACATACAATACTGGGTGTGGAGACTCACACCCAGCAGCAACCAATACCACATACCATGTGCCGGGCGTGGTGGCTCACGCCTGTAATCCCAGCACTCGGGAGGCAGAGGCAGGAGGATTGTTGTGATGTGAGTTTGAGGCTGAACTCAGGGCCACTACAAAGCGAGACCTTGTCTTAAAAAAAAAAAAGAAAAGAAAAAAAAGAAAGAAAGAAAGAAAAGAAAAACACAGTGCAAATTTCTATAGGCAACATCAATGGCTTCTAAAATTAGTAGGTGAAATTTTAAGAAGCAATAGGATATTTGCATAGCCTACAGTTTCTACTCCCAGATGGACTCATGACTATAATAATTATAGCATAGGACCACAAATTCTGCCAGTGCATGGACTGGTCATTCATAAAGACTATTCTTGGGGGACTTAATATGGCCTGCATCTTCCTTACCAAAGACTTTTGAGAAAAGGCCTTCTTCACTCATAAACCTGATAACATGGCAGCTAATGAATCCTACAAATCAAGAAAAAATCATAGAATGTTAATACAAAATTGCCCTACATTACCAGGGAGAAAATAGCACACTCATTAACAATAAACATGTAAGAAAATTGGCCCATTGTAATCCCAACTTTTGGTAGCCTTTGTCTTGAAAGCAGAGATAAACCATGACACAGATGTACACACTCACATATATGCACTTTCCCCCAACCAAGAAAGTACTTAGTGGTCCAAATGGATGAAACAAAGAGAGGAAGGGGAGATCTAGAACTGCCTGGTTTCTTGTTTTCTTAGGGCAGTGAACCATTTGCCTAATTAGACACATTGAAGAAATAGTCATGAGTATACAAGAAAAGTTTGGTAGGTAATTCAATTGGTGAATTCCAACAGTATTTGAATTTGGAGAGGCTTAGTTTATAGTTAATGCTGGTACATACTTTGCTTTGGGAAAATACAGTCTGTAATGAATTTGGACAGGTCACGAGATAAAGCACAATGCTTGATGCAGATGGGTGGCCCTGCAAGATTCCCTATCTTGCTGGCTGGCTCAGTTCCTCACTTAGTGACTGTTTACTCCAAGTTCAAAAGTGACTGCTGCAACTCACACTGTGGAAAATCACTGGCTTAAACCAAGTTGACCTTTCCGATGTTTTCTAGCTTTCCAGCTCCCTCCCAAGAGAGGTAATTAGCTATTGTGGCTTAAAAGACTTCAGTTTTCACAGAATATTGAAAGACAAAAATAAAAAAGTCATACGAACAGTAGCGGCAAAGGACTCGTTCACCTACTTTAACCCTGTTAACAAAAGTAAGTCATGCAGATAATTGAGCATTTGCTGAAAGTATCTCAGCTTAAAACATCTCTACAGTCCAGTGTTGTTTTTCACAATACTATAAAATATCAATGCTTATAAGTTTATCAGGAGATGCTTAAGGCCACTATAAAAAGCTCACTGTGATAATTAGAGTTATAATGAAATCATCCCTATACAGATGTCCCCTGAAGAAAAGGAGGTCTCTTCCTCCTCTTCCCTCTTCTCCTCCTCGGCCCCTTCCTCTTCCTCCTCCTCCTTTTTCTCCTCCTCCTCCTTCTCCTCCTTTTTCTCCTCCTCTGCCTCTGTCTCTTCCAGGTCTCCCATCTCTGCTCCTTCCTACAGGAGGCTACTGTGGAAAGCCTTTGAAAACACACAAAGCAGGAGTTGGACTTGAGATCTGACAGTTACACTGTGGCCTTGTAAAAGTCACTTTGTGCCTCTAAGCCTCAATTTTCCTGTGTGGAAAATGAAGAAGACAGTGGTCCCCTTACAGAGTAGCTGTGCAGGGTGAGTACACAGATGTATAGCACAGTGATGATATCTAGTCACCAGCACAGCGTAGGAGCTCAGTTGAGAACAGCTGCCTTCATCCTTTGTGTAAAAATGAAACAAGGATATAATCTTTGCTCATTTGACATAAGATTCATATTGCAATTACTGTCGAGCTTTGTCAGCAGTGACAGGGCTTCTCGGTCTTCATGGTGCATGTGCAGCCTCTGGGGGTCTTGTGACAACGCAGGTTCAGATCCAGGAGGATTGGCCTGGGACCTGAAATTGGGCATCTCTAGCAAGCTATGTCAAAGGAGACTGATGCTGCTGGCCCATGGTTTCCATGTGGAAGGCCAGGGGCTACATTTAGGTGGCCCAGATTCCAGATCTGGCTCTGCCCTCCAGAACAGGTACCGTCTACAGGAAGGTTTCACAAAAATATCACCTGGCTCACACAGAAGCAGCAAGGCCCCCTGGTTTCAGAATCAAGGGGATTTCATTCTCCTTGGTGATTCTCACTGTGGTTTGCAGGACCAACTTCCATTTCCATGTGCAGACTCACTGGTAAAGAAGAGAAATGGCCCAAGAGATTGTAAACTGCTGAAAGAACTCCTGCCCAGCATCGTCTCCCTTTTTCTCATCCTTTGAACAAATATATGGTGAGTTTCTCCTCTGCTCTAGGCTTTAGCACATCTAGAGACACCCATAAAATATAATGAGAAATGGTCTTTGTTTCACTTCCTGTCTCATGTCCTTTGGTCCTGTGATACCTTTTCCTGACAGTCTGTGAGCACATGTATGCACAGGTGGATGCTAAGAAAGCAGCCTGCTGAGCAGCCAGGCCAGCCTCGGCAGAGGCACTGCACATCTGCTTGCCCCCTCTCAAGTGATCCATAAACAATACCCAAGTGTAGAAGATCACACTTTCTGTTTTCCCCCCATTTGGATCCCTATTTGCATGTATCACAGAGCTACATCTGGGGATCTGAAGATGCATCCATTTGGAGGTATGCTCTGAAGAGTGGGATGAGGCACAAGTTCTGGAGGCACATTGCCTCATTACATCAACAAAAGACACAGAACTGGTCTCATCACCCCTCCAAAGGAGAAACTGCCCACCTTAACTGCTACTGTGGCTATACTCATACCCAAAGAATTATAAGATCAAGGCCTGTGTGCTTAAAAACACTCTGTTTTGCCAAACATACTTCATTCCATTTGATGGTGCTAAACAGTTTGAGTCAGCTGAAGCCACCAACAAACTATATTGCCTGCAGCTGCATATGACGTATGTGATTTGCACTGAGACTTTGTCATAGTTCAACATCATTGCCGACATGGCACACTATGCCCGACAGACCATAGTTTAACAAGCTAGACAAAGCCCTGCACAGCTACAACTAAACAGATACTTAAAACTTTTGGCATGTGTTTAGCAAAGAATATAACACAACTCACTCATTTTCAAAAGATCTGTGTCAAGAGAGGTTGGCTTCTTCTAGCAAAGATCATACATGGCAAAGGCATGACTGGTAAAACAAGGGTTCAATACTGCCCATCTGTGACTGGCTGATCTTCACATCTGAGGTTATTTACTTTAGCAAGTCTCACCTTGTTCCTCTGTGAAAAAGGCACAGCTAGTGCCTCCCCTGTGCATCTACTGAGTGTGAAGGAGCTCGGAGAACTCTAAATCACTCTGTGCACGGAAGCTCTTTCTGTTACGCACAGAATAGAATATGCGTTCTAATGTGGTTTGTTCAAAATGAACCTTACGTGTTCCCACAATGAACACAGACACTGCCATAATGTTAACAATGTGATATGCTGGACTGATTAAAATTTCAGCTGTGCCGTCCACCCTCATCTCCTTGGAAAGTTAATGAATTAATGAATCTTTAAAGGACAGTCAGGGAGGCCTTAAAAAGAAGATGCCTTTTTGAATAAGGAGAGAAAGTGGTGGATTACAACTTAATGGCTTCAGAATAATGGTAATTTCCCTATTTTCTTCACTTGCCTTAGCTCAGCTAATGGCTTCATTAATGGCCACACTCCCCCGTGAATAATAGAGGCCCTTGTCACATCCATCATAGTCATGTCACAATAAAACCAGTTAAATACAATCTAGCTCCCTGTCTCATGCCAGTCAGCACGAAGAATCCAAATTAGGAGAACAGACCATTTGAAAGCTTGTATGTTAAATTCTTTTTAACAATAAGCATGCAACAGGCTACTGGTAATGAAATATTAACTGTATTATACATCCCCCGTTGAATAGATAACTATAGCAACAAACGAAAAGCTGCGAGGATGAGCTGCTCTTTATTACAAGTTGAACCACACTGTCTTTTTATTTCCTCCATTCTAGTTTGATCAAAGTAGCATATTTTCTCACAATTAGCACAATCATGTCAAATCTGCAATGTCATATCATAATCTAAAATGTCACTTCATAAAATCAGGCTGTTTAAATGACTGAGCTGTTTCTTTTCAAAAGCATCTGGTGTCATTGAAAGATCTTAAATTTTGAGCCATTTATTTTTGTCTTCTGTCTTGGCTATGGAGAGAGAAACGAGCAGGGAGAGGGTCGTTTCGCTTTTGTCAAGGATGCCAGTGTTTTTACTATGCGGAGGGGCCAACTGTGGCTGCTTCGCTGCTTTACACTGGATGTAACAGGATTCTGGAAGTCACAGAAGCCTCTCACTGAGTGCACTTCACAGTCACCTGCACACGCTACTCCTGAAAGTCAGGATGCTTTAGGAGCTACATGCATTCATTTGGGGGCCACCAAGACACCAGAAAGTGTCCCGAAGCAATAGCGATGTGAATGGGACCCTAGTGGGCCAAGACCAACAGGGAGAACAACACCAAAAATGCTTTTCTTACTCCCAGGAAGTGAAGTCTGCTCTGCGGGAAGCTTGGTCGATGTGAATGATATTAAAGACATATCTCCATTGGTGGGGTGTGTAAATTTAGCATTCGCATCTTCATTGCTTTTCTTTGTTATATATTGGTCCCATTTTATAATGGCATTTAATGGGATTCTATTTTTAGATACAGAGAAAATGAAAAAATAAAAAGGTCAATCTTTAACTCGTCTTTGTTCCTGCTGACATTGTTATCTCTCCCCCCTCTGGCACGCAGCTCATTTCAGATAACAATTTGTCCCTTTAATTTTAAGAATGCAGAAGGTGTTGCACATTTGCAGTGCTTCCCTAATCCCTGCTTCTGGCAATGTAAATAGGAACCAGCTGGACCTGGGAAAGGCTCGGGTATTTCATTTTGCTCCTCATCTTGAAATACTGTTTATATTTAATATTTCTCTTTATTAGCAAATGTAATATAGAAAACCCTTTGCCATTCTCTTGAGTCACCTCAAATTAAGGAAAGTACTCATATTTTTCTGCAGATGCCTTACAGTTATTTCTAATTAAAACAAGCTGATATTAAAGGCAACCAGAAAAGAAAGGACAGCTTAGACTAAGCAGCATAGATCACATCCTTTGAAAACAGGGGTACAGAATACTCAACACTAAGACTTTCAAATTGATTTTTTGTGTTTGCCCTTAATTAACGTGAACTGAAAGACATTTCTTTTTGAATTGTGAGGACAAGGGTGAAGTGTAATAACCTAAAGATACCTGTGTTCAAATTGTAGGCTAGGTGGAGTGTGTATTTCAGCCTCAGAGAACCTGAGGGAGAAGGAGAGGAGCAAAAGGAGAGAAGATGGGGGAGAAGAGGAGAGCAGAGACTATAAAGGATGGGAAGCAGAGGTGTGTGTGTGTGTGTGTGTGTGTGTGTGTGTGTGTGTGTGTGTGTGTGTGTATGTGTGTCTGTGTCTGTGTCTCTGTGTGGCTGTGTGTGTGTGTCTCTCTGTGTCTGTGTGTGTGTGTTACTGGGGGACTTAACCTAGGCCATCAAAATGAACTGAGTTACCTCTCCAGCCCATTTTTACTTAAATTTTGACAAAAGGTCTAAG
This sequence comes from Petromus typicus, assembly GCA_004026965.1. NCBI lineage: Eukaryota > Metazoa > Chordata > Mammalia > Rodentia > Petromuridae > Petromus > Petromus typicus. Next base: position 162,131 of record PVIR01000574.1, read on the forward strand.
TTTGAGTTATCCGGACTAATCTCACATTTGTGATCCTCCCACCTCTACATCCCTGAGTTCCAGAAGTACAGGCCTATGCCACCATGCCTGGACTGGACAAATACTTTTTGTGACACCATATTAATTCTTTTTCTTGTTGATTCTTGTCCAAATAATACAGATACTAGTCTCCATATTCTGAACACCTAACCCATACCAGGCACGATGATTTCCCTGTGAAAATGGGTCTTATGCATCGTGATTTACAGACAAACAACTGAGAGACACTGTGGCATCAGAGAAAGAGCATGGCTTCAGAATCTTTCATACCTCAAGTGTCTCATAATCTGTGTGGTGCCAAGCAGGTCATTCCACTTTCTTATATCATTTCTGAAATGGCAGGGATAATTCCTACCATCGCAATAGTAAGAGGATTTTTAAAAGTCAATATGCACAAAAGCAGAAAATATGTAAGTCTTGAATAAATTATATTTTTTGTCTTTCTACAACTATTTTAGGACATACTAACTTTAAAGGTTATCCAAAGATCAAGACAAAATTAAATCTGTATAGTTCATCACACACTTAAAGGAAGACTAAAACCGTGCAAGTTGGTAGGGACTATCTGTTTGCCTGGGTCTATCCATAAACATTGTGCTAGCAAAGGATGATTCAAAGAAGGACCAGCAAGGAACACGACTGACAGAAGACTGACAATTTAAATTCAAGTTAATGTCTTCAGAGCAGAGACTTTGAGTAGTTATTTAAGGAATTGGCAGACTACAAAAGAGAAATCATGGGGCTTCCAAGTTGGTCATAGCTAGTTTGTCATATCTTGGACTTCAGTTTTCTCATCTGTAAAATGAGGACAATCATCATGCAATGTTCCTACATGAACTAAATGAGGGAAGTCATGCAAAGCACTTAGCACAAGATCTTCTGTACTAAGAATATAAGGAAAGTTAGCTCTTGGAGATCATGAGTTTATTTTCTTGTGAAATGTCACCCTTGAGCATAAAAAAAAATTCAGACCGGTAAGTCCATAGGCTTTACTCAGCTGCCAGGTAGATTTGGCCAGGGCTTTGCCAGCTTGCGAGAGCCACAATCTGAATTTCACAAGATGGCCAGACAGTTTCTGCTCACACTGAAATGTGAGCAGCACAGGCCTCACAAGGCACTCTCTGACTGGACTCCTGTAGTTGTGGTCCAGACACCAGCAGAATGGGCTTCACCTAGAAACTTCTGGAAAAGAAGCCTCTCAGACCCCTTCACCTATGCCTCTGGGGCAAGGTCCAGTGCCCTGCATGTTTCTAGCAGCCCGGTGACCAGGTCTAGCTGAGCAGACACGTTGCATATGGTACTAGTTCGATACTAGATTGATTTAATTTCCTCAAATAGTTGCTATATTAGAAGTGATAGATTTTCTTGGTTTTAGTCAAATAACCCTAGGTATTTCTATATCGGAGATTTTGATCCGAGGAGGGAGATGGGTATAATGACAGCAAAGGCAAAGCACTACTACAGGCAAGAAAGGTCCTCCTCAGGGCCTATTTGTTAACTTGCTTCATGACAAGCCATCCACACCCCCGTGACACAAGGACACAGCTTCACAGCTTGCCTAACAGAACTCATTTCCTATGTTAGATTGGAAGACTGTTTAATCTTTTTTTATTAGCACAAGTTGGCCATATATAATGATCACATTCAGCCTGGGCCATTGGTACCTGTACAAATATATCTCAATTCTTTTCCTCCCACTCCCTGCTTTACAAACTTTCCTCCCCTTCCCATTTACAAAAGCTTTGTTTCCACTTTTTCCTTCCATTTTCTCTCTTTTCAAAATCACCTTTCCTCTTTTTCGCCCTCCTCCTCTTCCGTCCTCTGCCCTCCTTCCTGTATGAATGTGTTCCTCTGACTTCCCAGCGTCTATTCTCCATTTTGCTTTGTGCCTATTGATACGTAGCTCTGGCCTGCAAAATGTCTTAGCCAAACTTCATCTTTGCCATCTGTTTCACTTTGTATTGTACTTACTTTCAGGATCTTAAGAAGCCTTTTCTTTTTTATTACTTAATTTATTTTATTGGTACATTTTACATACACAGTATGATCACAATTGACATTGAAAATTCATACCAGTATATGACACATCTTAATTCTTATTTTTTCTCATTTCCCTGCCCTGTATATACATAAGCTTTGTTTCCATTTTTTTAACTATCACATGAAGAAGCCTTTTAAATTTCACAACCATCTTTAGAAAAACTCAGACATCATCTTTCATAACATTCTTGGATTAAGGTGAAATTGATGTTTTACTATGATCCATGTTAAAGTTGGAAAATGGGTTCAAAAGCTCTATGGGTTTGAAAAGGCAGAGGCTATCATTTGGATGTGGCATTTAGGGAAACTGGGTCCAGAAAGTTACTAGCTCTACAATCTGTGTTTTGAGGTCACATGCCCGGGAGTGTTGAGACCCAGGCTTGAGTGCAGCCTTCCCCTAGGTCCAGGGCTGTGATAGGGCCACAAAACTGCACTGAGCAAATACTAATGTGCTAATTACTATAAAACCAGTTCTTTTCAGTAGTATCCAATCTTCTACTTATGGGCAAATGGACCTTATATGGATTAAAATATTTTCATTGAAGGAGTTGCCCTTTGGTTTATCCAACTTCCCTCTTCCTTTTCCTCCAAGTAAATCTATTTGGTTTCCAGGTCTTTTTGTCTGAAGTCTATCCATATTCAGCCAGTCTGCAGCCCTTCCAGAGATTGGCATCCCCCGGGTGCCTCTGAGGAGGGTCTAAAAAGCAGCTGGTAGATGTTTTTAAAGAATCTAGCAAGAAAGACAAATATACCATTTTCCTATTTAATTGGCACTAAACACAGAATTCCCAAAGTATAGCTGTTTTCACATAGGCATCTTAGCATGCAAGTGTACTAGCTGCCCAAACATGCTTTTGCAGAGCAAAGTTTTGAATTTAATTAAAATTTTCTTTAATTAAAATGCAAATATTCCAGGACTTTAACAATAAATTGTTTACACCAGACTAAGTAACAGCTCTCCAAGGCTTTGGGGAAAAAATCATTTCAATTGTGAGCTATAGAGTCAGATTTCACTGCTCACTGAGATAGGTAAAGATCTTTTCATTTTTCTTTACTTTATTGGCTTAATCTCTTTTAAACAAAAGTACAGATATCACAATGAATATCTAGAACTGGCATAAACAGACTACATTCCCAAAGGTTAGAACTGCTAAGTAAATAATTAGGCCACTTCCACGATGCCTCTTTTGGTTTTGAAATAACTTCGAAGGACTTGTGATAGCAATATAAATTAAAAATCAAACTTTGATACTAATGTTTTCTATAAAAATATTTATTATTCACTTTACAAAATTTTAATACAGCTTCTTTTGTTTGAGGATAAGTGATCAGTAAATGTCTGCATTACTTTCCTCACAAAACTAAAATACTAAAAGTGGTCCTGTTTCTGCCTCTGTCAGCCTTGTGGCAGGGTGGGGGCTCTACAGCCAATTCATCCCACTGGGCAACATGTGTGGGTGCCAGAGCAAGGGAGAGGAATCCAACCCCAGCCTGGACTTCTCAGTGTTACTGTGTGTCAGGTTCTTGCCAGGCAAAACAAACAAACAAACAAACAAACAAAAAAACCTGCTACTAATGAAAAGCAGTGAGTATTGAGTCTATGGAAGGGTTTTCATGGGTGGTAGAATGCTTAAAAGAAAACGTGGGAAAGTGAGAGGAGGTGACTCCGAATAGAAGGAACAGCTTTCACCAAGAGCTTAGCAATTATGCACCACCTTGACTGCCCATCCCTGTCACCTACGGGAGCATTTGGAACAAGCCAATGCCAGGTCACACCACAAAGACTGTGACCCCATAAATTCCGATAAGGCCTGGTGAAGAAGCCGGGGAAAGCGGTGAACGTGGAGGCAGGGCAGTGAGTGAATAGAGTCAGTTGGAACTACAGCCCTGGGAAGTAGCTTGCCCTCGGATCTCCTGGGTACCACACATTTGATAAGCAAAAGCAGAGACTCCAGAGATGCGTATGTTTTGGAGGTATGTATGGCTATGTATGACCTCCTTCTTGGAGGTCTGCCTACCACCTGGAGCGAGGTGAAGGGTGAGAGTAGGGGACAAACATGTGCTGGAGGCAGCCAGATTTAACCAATAAAAACATAGGATACCCAGGTAAATTTGAATTTAAAATACTATAGGATTGATTAGTTAGTATACCTAGTTCTCCTGCAATATTTAGGCCATATATTTATACCAATACAATTATTGTAAGTAGAAGTAGACCACATGATCACAGGATTTTAAATGCAGTTCTTAGAGAGTTTGCAGTTGATTCTCAATAATCATAATAATATTCTAATCATAACAATGATGGTGGGAAGAACTATCACACTGTTAGTATTATGGGCCAAGTCTTTAAATAGGTTACTCCATGATCAAGTACCCTATTATTTTCATTTCATAACCCCATTTGACAAATTAGGTAACTGAGACAGGTGAAATTTAAGTAACTGTCCAAGGTCACATGGAAAGTAAGAGAAAGAGTATCTGAATACTGTTTCTCTAACCACAGAGTCATACTTCCTATAATTCCTCTGAGCAAAATCTCAGGATAACATTTGTGGCTACTGCTATTGAGCAAGAAAGTGGCAAGACTGGGAAACACACATTTAGAGAAAAATACACTGACAAGCCTGGACAAGTCAATAACATTGCATGACCTAATCTTCTGGTAGAGATATAATGTCTACAAAAGAAATAAACTTCTCTCAGACACTGTCCAGTACTTGAGATATGAAAATGGTTTTATTTTGTCATCATTACTGCAATGTGTCCCAATGGTAAAGATAAACTTAATTAAGTACCTTTCATATGGTATTCATTCATTTAATCTTACAATAACCTTAAAAAATGGATACTACTATTTCCACTACTATACAATTGTGGACACGAAGCCTAAACAAGTAAATGATACGTCCATGGTTGCATAGCTCAGTAGAGGTAGCAAGGAGTGCTGAAATTAGTGTGTAATACCAGCCTTTAGATATCTTGTCCTATTAGCAAAGCAATAATTCTTGCTATTTATCCATCCTATGCATTTTTCATTGAGCTTTAACATATGCATATCATTTTTCCTTCACAGTAGCCACCAATGAGGACATCCAGACACAGAGTTTGAACAACTTGCCTAGAGCCATGAAGTTGGTCTTGGTCAGAGATCTTCTTGGCCCAGTGCCAGCCCATCAGAGAAGGAATGAGGTTGTGAAGTGCCCTGACTCAGCCTCACTACTCTTTTTATTTTTAATTATCTTTATTGGTACATTAAATATACACATCATGATTGCACTCCATAATGGGGATTTGTACCAGTATAAGACACAACTTAATTCTCATTTTTTCCCATAGCCCCACCCACCCTACCACCCCCCCATATATATAAAATTTGTTTCCTTACTTTTTTGTTACAATCTCAACATTGTCCCCTTTCACC
>PVIR01000575.1:0-47453 GCA_004026965.1 Petromus typicus
GTCTTGCAAGCGCAAGGGCCCGGGTTCGATTCCCCGGTAACCACATAACAATACTGGGTGTGGAGACCCACACCCAGCAGCAACCAGTACCACATACCACAGTGCCGGGCGTGGTGGCTCACGCCTGTAATCCCAGCACTCGGGAGGCAGAGGCAGGAGGATTGTAATGTGAGTTTGAGGCTGAGCTCAGGGCCAGCCTAAACCACAAAAGCGAGACCCTGTCTCAAAAAACCTAAAAAAAAAAAAACTTAAAATATGTACCATTTCTTCCTTTAAGCAAAGTCTTGCTGCCCCTGGTCTACATGTTGTCCAGGGTAGCCAGACTTCCCACATGAGGGTCAGAGTTCCAAAGAGCACAAAGTGGAAGCTATTGGGCTTTCTTAAAGCTTAGTCATAAAAGGGACATAGACTCTTTTGGGCTACTGTGTTGGTTGAATTTCTGCTGCTGTAATGAAGTAACTGAGGTAACTTGGAGAGTGGAAACTCGGGTTCATAGTTGGGGAGGTTTTAGCCTATTATCTTATGGGCTTGTGAGGAGGCAGGACAGTGTCGTGAGTGTGTGGTGGAGGAAGACTTTCACCTCATGGCTTGGAAAGGAAAAGACAGGAAGACTTGGGGTCCTGCTGTCCCCTCAAGGGCACATTCCCAGTGCCTGGCAGACCTCCCTCCAGTGCCCCCCCCCCGCCCTTTTAAAGGAAGGTCATTCTCTTTGTTGCTTGTTTATATCAGTAGTCACAGAGCAGCAGCCTTCAAGGTTCTAGAGTAACGTCTTTCTTGGGAGATGCCACCACCTCCCAGGTGCCACACTGGGAGTTAATCCTTTAACATGTGGCCCTTTTAGGGACTTTTCCCATTCAGATTATAACAGCTGTGTCCTTCTGGATTTAGTCACTGAGTAGATTGGGACTCGGCAAGTCTTTGCTTACAGGGAAAGATGGTCTTTGTTGCCAAAGGTCGTGAATCCCAAGTGACATGGTTTATCAGGCATCTTGTTTGGAGACTGGCTGCTACACCTTTCCCAGTGATTATATTCTTGGGTAGTTAGGAGGTACTAGGGAAGATTCTGTTGGCTTTGCTTTGGGACATTTGCCTGCTAGGACGTGAAGAGTTGTTATCAGCCTTGTGTGATTTTCTGAATGGGTCAGGGCGCTGATTACCAACCTCCTAGTCTGGGGGTGAGCAGTTACTCACAAGAGCTACAGATGCTGTGTAAACAAAATTGCCATATGTCTATGATAATAACCTTCAGTATTTTATCTGTGCTTTGTTCCCAGCTTCATCGTCTGCAGAATGAGGGGAATGTGTATCTAATTGGGCTGTGTATTAGCTAATGCACACACCAGGCTTATCTTGTTACCTGGCACATTGTAGACAAGAAGTGATACCCCAAAGACGATAATCACAAACCTTGACAATACTTAATACACTGTGTATCTTTAAAATGCACTTGGACTATTTGTTCATTTTTCTTTATTTGAATAAGCTTCCACCTTGTTTTTCTTGAATCTAAATTCTCAAGAAGGAAGTGGGAGGCGAAGGAAATGCAGGATAAGACAAGCCGTCTCCAGGCCTTTTCATTAGCCTTGAGACTGCCCCTTCTATTTCTAAAAGGCAGTCAATTATCAAGAGCCATTTTATCATCAGAAACTAGGTTATGTGGAACATAGATTTTTTTTCCTAGTCCATCTTCTCTTCTGGGGAACTCTTATATTTTTGAAGAGGCTTCCTGGGGAGTACTGTGAAGAGGCCATGATTGAAATCCAGTGATTACATTAGTATGATTTTTTTTTCTTCCTCTTTGAATTTCTGTTTTGGCATGTAAGCTTTGGCTTCCATATGAAATGTCCATCAGCTGTCGATGCCCAAGTTTCTTGAGTGTCTCGATAGTGGTGGCGATCTCTTGTGGGGCTGTTGGAGGAAATGAGACAGAGACTAAAGCCCAGAAGTAGTACCCCAGCAGAGATGCTCTAACCTTGGGCCAAAGGGAGCAGAGGATGAGCATCTGGGAACAGGAAAGAGATTTCTATCTTTCATAGTTATGGTTGTGCATTGTTTAACTGTTGGCATGTGCAAAGAAATGTATCATTAGGTGGTTTTGTCACTGTGAGAACACAGAATGAAGTTACATGTAGCTAGATGGTGTTGATCCATTATCTGATATAGCCTTTTTTGACGAAAAATTAATTAAAAAAAGATTTTTAATTAACAAGTATAAATTTGGGACATAGTATTTTAATATACACTTATCTTAATGTGCAGTGTTAGACTAGGGTGACTGGAAACTTTCATCACCTTGAACATTTATCATTTTTTTGAGAGGCATTCACTGACCTCTATCAACATGACCCCATGGTACCATCAAGAGACCTGGTAAACATGAGATGAAGCTGCTGCCAGTGTAATGTGGCATACTCTGAACAAGAAGGGTATTTTCAAGCAATGATAAAAAGTACTGTCTAAGATAGTAAATATACACACTAGCCAGATAGTCATTTGTTACCATTATCGAGTATTACAACTCAAGCAACTGTTTGTGCTGTACTTTTTTTTTTGAGATAGGGTCTCGTTTAGTAGTTCAGGCTGTCCCCGAACTCACCGTGTAGCCCAGGCAAGCCTTGAACTCACAGCAGTCCTCTTGCTTCTGCCTCCCAATATGCTGTACTTTTTTTTTTTTTTTTTTTTAGGTTTTTGGAGACAGGGTCTCGCTTTGTGGTTCAGGCTGGCCCTCAGCTCAGCCTCAAACTCACATCACAGCAATCCTCCTGCCTCTGCCTCCCGAGTGCTGGGATTACAGGCGTGAGCCACCACGCCCGGCACTGTGGTATGTGGTACTGGTAGCTGCTGGGTGTGGGTCTCCACGCCCAGTATTGTTATGTGGTTACCGGGGAATCGAACCCGGGTCCTTGTGCTTGCAAGACAGACGCCGGAACCACTGAGCTAACTCCCCGGCCCATATGCTGTACTTTTATATGTCTGACAGTACAGTAGATCTTTTCATACCATCATCACCACAAATGCGATTAATGCATTGCGTTACAAAGTTAGGATGTCTGTGATATGACCAGGTGATAAGAATTTTTCAACTCTATTTTATTTTTATTTATTCTGATACCAAGGAACGAACCCAGGACCTTGTGCTTGAAGCCAGGCATGGAGCCACTGAGCTAAAATCTCAGCCCTCACCTCCATTTCAATACTGTCGGACTTCCATCATTTATCCTAGCTCTTGTTGAGCCAACCTTGTGATGTGAGGCATGACTGCAGTTTTAGATCCCCCCCTGCCTAAACCAGGGCCTGGCATTCTTAGATACTAATAAATACTTTTTAAATGAATAAGGAAACAAAGTAAGTGTCAAATATTAAATACATTGTCGCCTGTAGCATTGATAGTGATGAGAGTTGGGTTGTACTGGTGATTTGAAAGTAGCTGAGAATGTAGGCTGGGCTTTTTCTGTTGTTGTTACATTTAGTATGGAATAACCTACTAGTTACATTTAGTATGTTCACAACTTTAGCACCTTGAGACTCAAATGATAACTTTTGAGACTTATTTCCATAGTTACAAACTTATATCCCTAGTTAAGACAAATTTATAAAAAGTCAAACATTGTGTCTTAGTCCTTTGGACTATTTTAGCAAATATCTTAGCCTGGGTCGTTTCTGCACCAGTGATATTATTGCTCACTGGTCTAGAGGCTGGGAAGTCCCGGATGAAGGTGCCAGCATATTTGCTATCTGGAGAGGGCTATTTTTCTGCTTCACAAATGGCACTTATATGTTGTATCCTCTTCTTTTATGATGGCATCAATCCTGTTCATGAAGGTGGAGCCCTTGTGACTTAGTCCCCAAAAGGTCCCACTTACACTGTGGCATTAGAGATTCAGCTTCAACAGAGAAGTCTGTGTGTCTGTGTGGGGAGGGCACAAATGCTTAGATGTCACAGACAGAGGAGTGAGTGAAAATCCCATACTGAGTGAGTAAAATTCTCAAAATCCTAATGTGTTGAGATACCTATTGTCAATAGTTTGCTAAAATTCATTTTCCTTTGGTGTGTGTGCTTTAAAAATATTTATTATATATTATTGTGATAAGATGCTTTTAATTCTTTTGGGAAGATGCCCAGAAGGGAAATAGCTGAGTCAAATGGGCCTCTAATCCTAGTTTTTTGAGGAGCTTCCATAGCCATTTCCACAGTGGTTGCGCCAGTTTATATTCCCACCAATAGTGGAGAAGGATCCTTTTTCCCCACCACCGGCAATATTTGTTGTTGATCAATTTACTGATAAATAGCCACTATTTGTAGTGTGGGATAGAATCTCAGTGTTTTTATTTTCATCTCTTGAATGATCAGTGATATTGAACATTTTTTTCACATATTTTTTGCCATCTCCTTCTTCATCTGAGAAGTGTGTATTCATTTCAGATGTCGATTTTTGGATTGGGTGTTTAAATTTAGGGGGGCTTGATATTTTTTTCAAGTCTTTGTATGTTTTAGATATTAGTACTTTGAGGAACAATTGCTACAATTTTTTCCCACTCTGTGGGTTGTCTTTCCGTGCTGTTGGTGATTTGTTTTGCTTTGCAAAAGCTTTTTAATAGGATGAGATTCCAGTTGTTGATTCTTTGTGTTATTTTCTATGCAATCTGGGGTTTTCAAATACACTCAAAGAGGCAAAGAGAATAATGCAATGAATTTATGTACCAGATAACCGGCTCCAGCATTTGTCAGCCCTATTCTATGCATGTTCAACAGTATTCTTGTTTAGTTGTATATGAAATAAATGGTATGTGTGTTGACATTTAAAAGCTTGGTTCACTTAGCAATATATTTATTAAACACAGGTTCTTTTTTAGGTACTGGGTTACAGTATTGATGAAAACAGACAAAAGTCTCTGCATATATATATACATACGTACATATATATATATGCATTCTGATGTAGATTAAAAGTTCTCGGGCCAGGGATTTAGTTCAGTGTTTCCGGTGCCTGACTTGCAAGTGCAAGGGCCTGGGTTCAATCCCTGTAACCACATACAACAGTGCTGAGCATGGTGATTTAGATTGTTTCCACTTTACTACTGATGGACCATTAGATTGCTTCTGATGGTTTTTGTAATGACGCTGTGTGTGTGTGTGTGTGTGTGTGTGTGTGTGTGTGTGTGTGTGTGTGTGTGTGTTTATTATGGTACTGTGAGTTGAATCCAGACCAAGCTACATCTCCAGCCCTTTTTAAAATTATTTTTTTATTTTAGGACCGGTTCTCATTTAAGTTGCTGAGTTATCCGGGGTGTGCTTTAACTTTTAATCTTCCTGCCTCAGCCTCCCAGAGTGCTGCGATTATAGGTTTATACCATCATGCCCAGCTGAGCATTTTCATATGTATCTTTGCCAAGCATATTTGTGAGTATTTTTTTTTTTTTATGAAAGATAAAGATGGTTTTCTACAAGTTTAAGTGAGGGCTAGGGATTTAGCTCAAGTGGTAGCACTTCTGCCTTGCAAACACAAGGACCTCAGTTCAGTCCCCAGTACTGCCAAAAAAAAAATTGCATCTTCTACCCATGCCCCACTTCCTACGAGTTTAAATGTTGGATTATTGAGTTTCAAGAAAGGAGTAGTAGATTGGACCATATCCTGTCCCCATCTAATTATTTATCTGACAAAGCCATAATTTGTATTTTCATTACACTATTTTGAGTCTTTATCCTCCCCTCACTAGTCAGTATCCACTGAGCACATTAATACTGTAAATAAAAGTGCATAGGGATGAAAGGTTGAGGTGATTGTGGGTAATAGCAGCAGCTGGTGTGTGGAAAAGTCGTGAATGCTCTTTTGTTTCTTTAATAGATAGAGGCTTGATTTTAACATCTCATCTATTCACCTCAGTGATCCAGAAGCCTTTGGATGAAAAGGTAGAGGTTTGAAATGGTTTCTTAAAATTTTGAGAAAGCATCATGGTGATTTTGCCTACAGAGCAGTTCGTCTGCTTGTGTGATTGAGATGCCTGGTAGTCTCTAGTGACAGAACCAGAGTTATTAAGTTGGACAATACTGTAAGCAACTTTGGGGCCCAAGGCCTCATGGGAAATTAAGAGCGATTGGCCTGGTGTACAAGCAGTGATGAAATCGGGTCCAACAGAGGAAGTTGCAAGCCAGTGCATTTGGTGAATTATTATTCAGTTTCAAATAACTGATGGGAAAGAAACTTAGAAAGAGACAGAGAAGGAAGACAGCTTGGCACAGCATATTCAGGATAAAAGGAAAATACAGCTTTCAATTTTATTTCCTCATTGTATGCTCTGTGTAGGTTCTCTAGATTTAAAAAAAATTATTATTATTTTTCCAGATTTTTTTTTTTCATTTTATTTTTCTTGTGTAAAAACACTGTGTTATAACTACTGCTGGAGCATTAGTCACCTGGACAGACTCTAGTGGAGATTTTCACAGGATGACCAGTGACTCCCTAGTAGGGAGACTTGGTGAACTCTTTTTCCAGAGGTTGGGAGCTGGGTAGCTGTAGATCTTAGAGATGGCGTCAAAGGTGGCCTTTGTGAACTTGTGGAGAGTGGCAGTGCAGCCGTTGGCAGTGGTGTAGCAGTCATTGATCCTGGCCCTCAGCAGCAGCTTCTTGGGTACAGTGGCTGAGACAGTGCCAGTGCCTCTGGGAGCAGGGATCAGATGTGCCAATACAGAGCCACCTTGTGAGGGATAGTGGGGCTTGCCAGTCTCGTTCCCACAGTAGCCTCTCCACACAGGGACAGCAGAGAGGTTGGCCAGGATAATGGCCCCTCAAATGGCAGTGATGACTTCCTTGGAGCACTTTATACCCAGACCAACATGACCGCAGTAGTGACTAAGGCCACGAGCCTACTGGCCAGCACAGGTTTGCTTCTACATGGCATGATTGGAACTTCCTCCTGGAGGCGTGTGCTCAGGACAAAGTCACGAGTCTCATATTTCTTGATGGGCTAGGAGAAGAGAGAAATTTCCTCCAGAGACTTGGTCTTTATGTCCTTGACAAGCAGGCCCAGCTTGGTGACTGATAGCTACTTCTTGTCCTTGTCCTTACTGCTGACACAGCCCAGCCCTGCCATTCCTGCCTGTCCAAGGCCACTGCTGAGCAGCAGCAGCCACTTGTACCTGAGTTCGTAGGCCTCCTGCTCTTCCTCTGAACTTAGTTTGTTGTTCTCCAGAAGAACAGATTTATTGTTTCACTGAAGTCACAGTGAACTTGTGCAGATTTACCCACCACTCTCCCTGATTTCCCGAGATACCAGTGGAGGGTCCCTTCAGGGTGACTGGCATAAGTGAGCGTGTAGCATCTGGGTAGGAAGACTCTCAGTGTGGCGCAGTTCCTCATGGATGCCTTTGATCCGAGATCTTTCAGCTTCACCCTTGGAACAGGGAAAGAGGGTGTGTAGTAGCAGTTATAATTGCATTGGCTACTTCATCAAAAAGCCACTTGATAACTGCTGTGAAATGATCTGTCACCTTCTTCCTCTCATTATGTGAACAACTTGTTTGTGGCACTGAATGTGATTCTAGAATGTGGTGAATTGGTTCCTGGACCCTGCAGATACTCAAATTCCTTGTATAAAACTGTGCATTATTTGCATGTCATCTGTGTATCTTTTCACATATACTTTAAATCATCTCTCCTTTACATATGGTATCTAATAGAAGGCCTGCACATCACTTCATTTGTATGGATTCATTGTAGTACTTGGTACATGGAAAATTCAAAATTTACTTTTGGAAACTTTCTGGATTTTTTCCCCCAAAATATTTTCCGATCTGTGCTTGATTAAATCTATGGATGTAAAATCTGGGTGTGGAAGACTGACTGTTCCTAAGTTTGAGAGCTTGTCTGGAGGTTCTGGCAGGGGGCGCAGCTACTCATACACCCTTGACAGGGGAAACGTCCTCCTCTATGGGGGTGGTGACTCTTCTCAGCCAAGCGCAGAGCTCTGGGAGGAACACACATGGAGTGGTGAGGGAGGAAGGGGACACCTGCCCTTCCTTTAGCCAGACCAGCTGATCAACCCTGGCAATGGATGAGTGACATGTCACAGCCAGCCTGCCCTCATGTCCTGATTGTTCCGAACTTGATCTGATTCCTAGTCACTTCAAAAAGACCGTCCCTTCCATTGTCTGGTGGGGTTTAGTGTCTGTGGGGGATATCAAGACAGCCCCTTGGTCTTCCTGTGAGATTCTCCAGGATATTTTTGTGGTGCTGGGGGTGGAACCGGGGCCTTGAGCATGATGAAGATATACTGTACCACTGAGCTACATCACCAAACTCAGGGTAACTTTGATTATAGATACCTGTACATCCATCTGGCAAACAATCTCTGTATGTGAGGCAGTTCTCCCTGTAAAATTCAGGAGTCAGTTTTTAGGCCAATCGCTCCGTTCCGCCATATTCTTGCCAGTCGGGAGGTTCCCTGCATGTTTGGTGATGTCTCATTTTAGTGTGTTGAGCATGGTAATAAGCAGAACGCAGGATTCCCAGCCTCCAGCAGTTCAGTCCATGCTTGCTCACTGATGATGTCTGCCTGAGAGACTGGACTTAGGAAAGGAGGAAGGCCACGGTATGTGAAAGATAGTTGCAAGCATGTCAGAGCTGCAGAGCAAATGTCAGGGTTCCATTTGGTTATTTGGGCTAAAACTGTCCCCTTTTTAAAGCACTGGTCCATGTTAAGATATGACAAAATATCTCAGAAAACTGTCATAAAGGAGGAAAGATTTATTTTGGCTCAAGGTGTCAGGTTTTAGTCTATGACTGTCTGGCTTCATCACTTTTGGCCTCTGGAGAAGCAGAACGCTGTGGCAGGGAGTGAGAGGCAGACCAAAGCGTCCCATCTCATGGAAGCCAGGCAGCAGGGAGGAAACTTTTTTATAGCAAAGCCCTTTTCCAACAGCCCATTAAGCTATGAATCCATAAATGGATGGCCCCATTGATGAGTACTGAGCCTTTATGACTCAGCCCCCCTGAAGACCCCATTTCTGGATGCTAATGCTTCAGGGACCTAACCTTAAACACAGGCTTCTGGGGGGAACATTGCAGATCCAAATTATAATGTAGGTAAGGAAGTCATTACCACGCCTGACAAAGCACAAGGAAGATAAAACCGGCTAGTGTGATAAAGCTGAGCAGAGCACATTTAGTTGGAATGGAATGATCAGAGTTGACTGAAACAGGAATCATGTTGCTTATGTCATATCATGAGCCATTCTAACTGCTGATAAGCGTGTGTGACCAGCCACTGCCCCACAGCCTTCAGAAGAAGAAGAAATGCATGATTTGTATCCTCCCTATTTTATAAGTCTGCAAGAATCAAATTGTAGCTACCATGGAAACCGTACTTTGGAATTTCTGGAGTCCTTAATTTTAACTTAACACATAAAAACACTTTTGTGCTGATTTTATAATTATTCATGATGGATTAGAAAGTGACTAACTGTCTTCTGACAGTGAAGGAAGACATAAGAACACTTTTTTAAAATTCTTTTTTTTTCCCTTCTCATAAAGATGCACATATTTGAAGGGCTTTATTCATCTGAGTGTAACTCTTCATCTCCACAGATTCCGACAGCATAGCTGAGTTACAGGAGCTCCAGCCTTCGGCAAAGGACTTTGAAATCAAAAGTGTTGTTGGTTGTGGTCACTTTGCTGAAGTACAGGTGGTAAGAGAGAGAGCGACCGGGGACATCTATGCCATGAAAATCATGAAGAAGAAGGCCTTGTTGGCCCAGGAACAGGTAGGACTTCAGGCTCATCCATTCTCTGTCCTGGAATATTTGCCATAGAGATAAGTAAGTGTGAATTGGCATCTAGGGTCCAGCAAGTTTTCTTTGGACTGTGTAATTATTTATGGCTGCATGGACAAGAAGCTGTTTTGTGGTTTTTAGCTCTTCTTCAGCTGATGTTGGTTAATTTTGAAGACTCCTAAATTTCTGTTGATTTGTTCAGTCATGATTCTATAGCTATGTTTTATTTCAGAAGAAAGTTGGCCTTTTAACTAAAGATTTTAAAAGTAAAGATGATCTTTCTTTCATGGCCGTCACCTGGAGATTCAGAGATATGCATTTTATAGAATAAATCAGATAGCATTTGCCTTTGTGCAGGCTTTCGATACTTGTACTGTCGGCATGCATATTTGATTTTAAAACAGGCCTTTGAGGACGTTAAATAAAATTGTTACATAGCTAGGCAGTTGCTCGTTTGAGAACAGGTTAAGAAGTTATCTTTTCAATTGTAGTCCTTTTCATTCTCTTGAGAAAGGCTTTGTTTCTAGGTGTCTTGATTCATTTGCTGTGTTTTAGAGACAGCTATCAGCCTTGGAGTTCAGAGAGTAATTTATTACAGACATTCCAGTGTAAATCATGTGTCCGATAACGTACCCAGCTCTGTGGGATGTCTGCAAAAGGAATTAAAGTTCCATGGCTGTTGCTTTCTGGGTTTAGCAACAACCTTGGGAAGTAGGAAGAAAATGCAAATTTATAAAATTTGCAAATAAATATAAATGCAAATTTATCTTACCAGGTAAGCATCACAGGAGGGAAAACAGCAAATTCATTAGTGATGTTGTGAGGGGAGGTATGGGTGAGCCAAAGACAGAGACATCCTCACTGATGAGGGAGTGTAGGTCCTGGACAGACAGAAGTGGTGAGGACATGCCAGGCACAAGTGTGGCCATGAGTGACGTTCTGGAATTTGGGTACCAGGATGCTTTGAAGATGTGTATGTGTGTGTGTGTGTGTGTGTGTGTGTGTGTGTGTGTGGTTTAGAACAAACAGATTGAGAAATGCAGTGAAATGAGGATATCTGGGTAGGAAGAGGGCAAATGGGAGAAAATTACAAAAATTTGTTTTTTTCATTGTGGTGAAATATACATAACATGAAGTTTATTATTTTAACCATCTTTATTGTAAAATTCAGTGGTATTAAGAGCATTAACAGTGCTGTACAACTATTTCTGGAATGTCTTAATATCTCAAACAGAAACTCTATACCCATTACACAGTAACTCCCTGTGTCAGCTTTTCATTGCCGTGACAAACCACCTGAGACAATCAACTAGAAGGAGAAAAGATTTATTTTCTCTTGATTTGTGATTTCAGTGCTGATCATTTTGTTGCATTATTTCTGGGCTGTAGGCAGAGCATCATGGTCATGAGTATGTGCTGGAGAAGGGCTGCTCATTTTAGGGCAGCCAAGATGGAAGGGAGTGGAGAGGGAGGGGGGGAAAAAAGGCCAGGGCCGCCACACACTCTTCAGGGTGCACCTTCCATGACTCGTTCCTCCTCAAGTCTATACCACCTCCTACTTGACATCAAGCCTTGAAACACGTGAGCTTTGGGGGAACATGTAAGGTCTAAACCATCATGCATACCTTCGCCCAATACCATTGGCTTTGTGAGATGGTTGGACATTCTTTGAGTCTTTTTCAAGGAAGAGGCTGGTATCACGGTCTGGTCCCAAGGACTTCAGTGTGCTCATGTGGGCTCCAGTCAGAGGAACAGCAGAGGGTAGGAAGCTGCTTATTAAAGACCAAGAGTGATGTGGCCCCCATGTTTTGGAATAAGGTGTGAGCAGTAGTGCAGAAAGGAAAAAAATGACAGTTGCAAGTAATCTGGAGGACAAGAATGAAAGATGCTCATTCAGGCCCCTGCATCTAAGTAATAGCTATCTATTGTCAGTACACCCTTCTTGAGCATTTGTTTTATTTGGCATGTTTGTGGGTCTTTGGGTAGAGGCATTAGATGCAGCTCGACCTTGCAGTGCTTATGTTTTAGATAGGAAGTAGTGCATATAAGAAGTATCACATTGCAGGCAAAGAATAGAATTGTTGAAATATAGTTCCTTCTTCAAGCAGAAGACCTGATATGACTGTGTGAGGTCTGAGCTGGGGCCTTCTAAAGCCATACACATGTAGGAGTTAATGAGAACCATCCATCCATTCTTTAAGCAGGTAATTAGAAAAGGAAAGTTGTGTCCTTAATGGGATCATGGTTAGGATTTGGACTTTAAGGGCATAAGCAGAGAGAAGCCAGTACGAGGGAGACTGAAAGGAAATGTCGGAGAAGAGGTTAAGAAGTGGTGTCCTGCAAACACAGCCTGTGACTTGGGACAGGTTAGCACATTTGCCCAGAGTACAGTGATTTCCAGAAGAGGTCCTCAGAGGCTGTTTACTTTGATTAATGCTTCAGAGGTCAAGACCAAATGAATGGTGAACAGGTTAAAGCAGAGAATGTTCAGTTCAACTGACCTCCACTGAATACTTTACTTGGGTTGGCTGTTTTCCCAAACGGCTTAGATTAAGCCTTGGGGAAGGCAAGGTGATTTTAAGTAGTATACAGATGATTTAAAGGCATTTAACTGTTTAATATTAACAGCATAGCTAACTTGTGACTTTCACAGTGGTGTTGTTAGAACTAACCAGAAGAAGGCATATTTAAAATTAAACTTATTTAGATTTCATCCCCCACCATTCCAATATTGGGGACTAAACTCAGGACCTTGTGCTTATGAGGCAAGCACAGTGCTACTGTGCTAAATCCTCAGCCCTAAATTTATTTAGATTTCACAGAAATCACAAATTTGTAGAAAAGTGGAAACGCAGTATACTAGTTGGTGTTTGAAGAAGAGTGGTATCAGCATGATGTGTGTGTATATTTTAATATTAAATTTATTGAGATACTATGAGATTATTATAAGCTACCCTTGGCCTCTACAATTTCAGGAGGAGCTTAGAGTGGTGGCCATGAACTTCTAGGTGTTTATTAGTGCAGTGAGCAGCTCCCTGCGTAGCCTCGGTCAGAGCCTGTGGCACAGGCATTTTCGATTTCTTCTCTAAGGCCGGCAGTGTAGCGGGTTTTCTGCAATATGTGACATCCTCCAGGGTCCTCCCTACAAAGGTAATGCCATCTGTTGAAAAAACACCACACTATTTTTCTTTTCTGGAGTGTGTAAACATTTCTTTTGTGAACTTTGTACATATATATATAGTTAACCCTCTGTATCCAAGGGTTTCACTTCTGCAGATTCAGTCAACTGCAAATTGAAAATATTTGGGGGAGGGGCTGGGGATTTAGCTCAGCGGTTCCGGCACCTGTCTTGCAAGAGCAAGGACCCGGATTTGATCCCTGGTTAACCACATACGATACTGGGTGTGGAGACTCATGCCCAGTAGCAGTCAGTACCGCGTACCACAGTGCCGGGAGTGGTGGCTCACGCCTGTAATTCCAGCACTCGGGAGGCAGGGGCAGGAGGATTGCTGTGATGTGAGTTTGAGCTGAGCTCAGAGCCAACCTGAACCACAAAGCAAGACCCTGTCTCCAAAAAAAAAAAAAAAAAAAAAATTGGGGGAAAGTTACGTGTGTACTGAATATGAACAGATGTTTTTCTTCTCATTCTCTGTAAAATACAGTATAATTATTTTCAGAGCATTTTATATTAGTATTATAAGTAAACTAGAGATGACTTAGAGTGTATGGAGAAATATGGGTAGGTGCTATGTAAATACTGTCCCATTTTTATTTTTTATTTCTTTTTGAGACAGAGTCTCGCCTTTGTAGTTCAGACTGGCTCTGAGCTCAGCCTTAAACTTACAGAAATTCTTCTGCCTCTGCCTCCCAAGTGCTGGGATTACAGGCACGAGCCACCACACCTGACACTGTAGTATGTAGTAATGATTGCTGTTGGGCGTGAGTCTCCACGCCCAGCTTTGTTGTATGTGGTTACTGAGGATTGAACCTGGACCTTTGCACTTGCAAGGCAGGCATTGGAACCACTGAGCTAAATCCCTGGCCCAATACTATCCCATTTTATATGAGGGACTTGAGCATCTATGATGCTGTTATTTGCTAGGAACCTGGAACCAACCTGCATGGGTACCAAAGGATGACTGTGTATATCAATGCACATTTATAAAGATTACATATACACATAATTTATGTACAAAAGATATGTATATATATATATATATATATATGCATATATATGTACACATAGCAGTATCACAGAATATATATGTGTGTGTATATACATATCTATAGAATTTATTTCAAGCAGTTGATTTACATGACTATGTAAACTGAAAAGCCTAAAATTTGCAGGGCATACCAGAAAATTAGAAAGTATTATGCTTGAAAATGCAGGCATGAGGCAGCCTTTCTTTTAGGTTTTTTGAGACAGGGTCTCGCTTCTGTGGTTCAGGCTGGCCCTGAGCTCAGCCTCAAACTCACATCACAGCAATCCTCCTGCCTCTGCCTCCCGAGTGCTGGGATTACAGGCGTGAGCCACCACGCCCGGCACTGTGGTATGTGGTACTGGTTGCTGCTGGGGTGAGTCTTCACATCCAGTATTGTATGTGGTTACCGGGGATTGAACCCAGGTCCTTGCGCTTGCAAGACAGACGCTGGAACCACTGAGCTAAATCCCTGGCCCAGAGGCAGCCTTTCTTCTTCCACAGAGAAATAGCAATTTTACTCTTAAACCCTTTCAACTGATTTGATGAGGTTCACCCAGATTATTGAGGGTAATTCTCCTTAAAGTCAACTGACTATAGATACAAAAATAACCACATCTGCAGAATACCTTCATAGAAGTATTTGAAGGAAAAACTGGATGGTATTGCCCAGCCAGGTTGACATGTAAAATTATCTGTCAGAAAGTACAATATTTTTGGGTTGGGGATTTAGCTCAGTGGTTCCGGCGCCTGTCTTGCAAGCGCAAGGAACCGGGCTCAATCCTCGGTAACCACATACAATACTGAGCGTGGAGACTCACGGCCAGCAGCAATCAGTACCACATACTACAGTGCCGGGCGTGGTGGCTCACACCTGTAATCCCAGCACTCGGGAGGCAGAGGTAGGAGGATTGCTGTGATATGAGTTGGAGGCTGAGCTAAGGACCAGCCTGAACCACAAAAAGCAAGACCCTGTCTCAAAAAACCAAAAAAAAAAAAAAAAAAAAAAAAGAAAATACAATATTTTTTCTTTACCTACTTCTCAATAGTTTTGCAATTTGGTAGCCTATTACTTCTGAATACTTTATTGTGTATCTCCTTTTTTTTTTTTAGGTTTTTTGAGGCAGGATCTCGCTTTGTAGTTCAGGCTGGTCCTTAGCTCAGCCTCCAGCTTGCATCACAGCAATCCTCCTGCCTCTGCCTCCCGAGTGCTGGGATTACAGGTGTGAGCCACCACGCCCGGCACTGTGGTGTGTGGTGCTGCTTGCTGCTGGGCGTGAGTCTCCACGCCCAGTATTGTATGTGGTTACCGGGGATGAACCTGGGTCCTTGTGCTTGCAAGACAGGTGCCAGAACCATTGAGCTAAATCCCCGGCCCCTATTGTGTATTTCTTGTAATGGAGACCTTTTCTTACGAATCACAATGTAACCATCAAAATCAGGAAATTCCTGCCATCTAATCTTCAGGCTCCATTCAAATTTTTCCGCTTGTCCCAGTAATATCCTTTAGAACAAAAGGGCCCAGTCCATGATCATACTTGGCTTTTCTTTAGTTTTCCTGTTTTGCTAGGTTAGTCTTCAGCCTAGATCTGTTCCTTATTTTTTTCCTAGACTCTTATGACCTTGACACTAATGCTGATTATAGGGCAGTGACTTTGTAAAACTGAGGATTCCTAGATCCAGGTTACAGGTGTTTTGCAGGAATATTACAGACAGGGGCCTCTGTTCTGATATACTGCAGTGGCTGACTCTGAGTTTCAACGTGTCACGTCCTGGGTGAGGATAGCCTTTTATCACTCCATTAGGTAACATCTGCCATGTAGGCACCTTTCCCTCAAAAGATAGAAATGTCCAATTTTTTTTAAACTTTCAGTGTATTCATTCATTCTTTGTGAACGTGCACTTTTCCTCTTTCAGTCAATGAATTATAATCTGTTACTATCATTTGCTACTCAGATTGTCTCCAGGTTGTCTCTTCAAGTTGGCGTTTGTTCCATTTGACACATCTCTATCAATTTTGAGTGCTTTTTAAAAATTTGTTTTCTTTTATTGCAAGATGCTCAGGCTTTTCTGCACATTTACTTTCACTTTC
The DNA here is from genome assembly GCA_004026965.1 of Petromus typicus. Lineage (NCBI taxonomy): Eukaryota > Metazoa > Chordata > Mammalia > Rodentia > Petromuridae > Petromus > Petromus typicus. The sequence continues at coordinate 16,064 of PVIR01000575.1, forward strand.
CTACCCCGTCATCAGTCATTTTTCTAAGGACCTCTGGTTAGTGGAAAATGGGGCCCAGAGCCCAAGATCTGGATATAGGGTGTTTGCATGGTGACTGGGGTATCTATCATAGCTTTCAGACACCTTTAGGTGGATAGTGGTAAAGATATGTTTATGGATATAGTACATGTACTTACACATAGACACATGCACTTTCTTATACACACATTCACTTTTTTTGAGACAGGGTCTCACTTTGTGGTTCAGGCTGGCCCTGAGCTCACTAGGTAGCTCAGGCAAACCTCAAACTAACAGCAATCCTCCTGCCTCTGCCTCCAGAGTGCTGGGATTATGGGTGTGAGCCACTACACCCTGGCACTGTGGTATGTGGTACTGATTGCCAGTGGGTGTGAGTCACCATGCCCAGCATTGTTGTACATGGTTACCAGGGATAGAACTTGGGACCTTGCGTTTTCAAGGCAGATGCTGGAACCACTGAGCTAAATCCGAGGCCCACACATTTACTTCTGTTTTCATTTTTATGAGTATACTCTACCTATTGAAAACCCAACTTCACAGGATTCAGTTTAGTTTCCATTCTTTTTATGTTTGTAACTTTATCAGCTGGTTGGGCAGGGCAGGGTATTTAGCTCAGTGCTTCCAGCATGTGCATAGCAAGCACAAGGTCCCGAGTTCGATCCCCGGTAACCACATATCACAGTACTGGGCCTAGTAGCTCACACCTGTAAGCCCAGCACTTGGGAGGCAGAGGCAGGAGGATTGCTGTGAGTTTGAGGCTGGCCTGGTGCATATAGTGAGTTTAGGGCCAGCCTGAACTACAAAGTGAGACCTTGTCTGGGAAAAAAAAAAAACAAAATCTAAACACAGACATAAACAAGTGGCTGAGATAGTCAGTTTATAAAGAGAAAAGATTTATTGTGGTTCACAGTTTGAAGGTTTCAGTCTGACTGGATATTCCCATGGCTTTTGGCCCTGTGGTGAGGTAGCCTATCATGGCAGCAGAACAAAACAAACTGTTTATTTCATGACCTGGGTACAAAACAGAGAAAGACAAGGGGTTGTAATATCCCTTCAAGGATATAGCACCAGTGACCTGAAGACTTCCCACTAGGCTTTGCCTCTTACTGTCCCCACGTCCCATAGTGCCATGGGGTAGGACTAATCCTTTCACACAACCTTTTGAGGGATACTTGTCCAAACCATAATAATAACCTGCCTCTCCAACACTGTACCCTTAGATTTTTCATTTTCTGCATCTGCATGCATACTATCTACTGTTTTGCTATTTCTGATCTCCTTGTGGGTCCAGGGGACCTGCTGCAGGCCACTGCACATGTGGATGTCTCCCTCTCCCTGCCTGGGTCCTTGATAACCCACACGGGGCCTCTTCTACACCTGCTGGCCATCCTCCTTGTTCCTGCTTGGTCCTTGTGCCTGTTGTGTTCTGGGCACTGACATTCTCTGTCTCTAGCACCTGCTACAAATACATAACTTGTCCTCCATTTCCAGAAAGGAAGGTGAAGAGAAATAAAAGATATTTAGGGTCAGAGTAAGTGAGCTGACTTTATAAAAGATGTTAAGTAAATAATTGGACAGATAATATATTGGACCTGGCAAAAACTGTGGACAAAGTAGCTGAATAACAGATTGGTGAATGAAGCTTAAGTGATTTAAAAAAAAAAAAAATTTAAACTAGAAAATCAATTTAGGCCTAAAGATAAAGAAAAGGCCACTTTTTTCATGCTTAGTTCTTCATATTATAATTGTCTAAAAGGTTTCTTTTATCCTTAGGTTTCATTTTTTGAGGAAGAACGGAACATATTATCTCGGAGCACAAGCCCTTGGATCCCCCAATTACAGTACGCCTTTCAGGACAAAAATAACCTTTACCTGGTGAGTCTTTATATCCATCTTTATGAAATGAGCCAAGCTCTCTGATGCTCAGATGCTATGGTTGCCAAATTGAATGTACTTCTTGCCCCCATGGACCGCGGCACCCTCATTCATTTGGTTGCTTTTCTGACTTCCAGGTGTTTCCCTGTTCTCCTTGTTCCAAAGATTAAGAGGCAGCTCATTTAGAAATGCCTCACTGACTGTTGGGTACCGCAGCTGTGGCTCAGAGGGCAATAATGAGAAGTCATTTATTTGGAAATGGTCTGTAACTACCTTTGATAGAATCTCACTTTTATTTTTTTCATAATGTTACAAGAAAATACAGTTTATTCTTACTCATTCGTGGAAGCTAAGAGTTGATTTCATAAAAATAGAGAGTAGCATAGTGTTTACCAGGGTCTGGGTAGGGTGGGGATAGGGAGGGATAGAGAAATTCTGGCTAATGGGTTAAGACAGACAGGTAGATGGGAGAACTAAGTTTTGGTGTCCTGTAGCACAGTGGGGTGACTATAGCTCACAGTTTATTGTACATTTCAGAATAACTAGAGGAGAGGATTTTGAATGTTCCTAACCACACACACAGATGATAAATGTTTGAGACTGTGTTAATCACCCTGCCTCGATCATGGTACACTGTACACGTGTTGAAAGATCACACTGTATCCCATCTGTGTGTGCTTTGAGGCAGAAGGGAAAGTCTTCTACCTTTTTTTTTTTTTTTTCTTATCTCTCTCTAGGGAAACAAATGTGATGGTGATATATGTTCTTTCTGACTCTTACTTATGGCCTATGATAAGTAAATTAACTATACTCAGGTATGTTGTTTGTTTTACAAAAATGGTGCATTACTTTCCATTTGGCTCTTCAGCTTGCTTTTTTGCCTTTGAAAGTTTATCAGAAGCATCCTTATATGTTAGTACATAGAAATCTACTTTTTTTTGGGGGGTGCTGAGATTTGAACACAGGGCCTACTTCATTCTTTTGGATGGTGACATGGATTTCCCTGATGTACAGATAGCACATGCGATACAATTCTAAACTTCAGTTTGGGCTTTAAGTTTTTAGAGGATTAGATTTCTAAATTTAAAAAGTATATCCTAGAAACAGGTTTTATTCCTGATTCGGTCGGTGAAACAAGACTGTTGTGTTAGTCTTGAGTTGAGATAAACTTTTACGGAGCCTCACACTAGGGAAAAGGGTGAAAGAGAGATGGACTACTGTCTTGAACTCCCATCGAGCAGTTTTGGGGGGCTTTCACTGACTTCATTTCTGATCCAGAATAAACAGTTTATTTCCCTTTGTGACATATTATTGGAAACAGTTCTGAATAGAAAAGTTCTTCCTGTCCTCACTCAACTCTCTATGCCAGGGCATTGGGAGACTGGCTTTACACCATTTGCACATCTTTATAACCACCAACAGGCCTGTTTTCTATGGCTGAAACCTCCTTTCTTGACCGTGACCGGAGATCCTTTCCTTGAGACCGAGGTGTGAAGCTCTTACTTTCCCTGATGACCTTGGTATGTTCTAGGACACTTGGTGTACAGGCACCCTTTGCTGTATTCTCTCTGTTCAGCCTGTGCTATCTGATATATACACAACCTTCTTCATTAGCCCTCAGAAAGGAAGTTCTAGTGGGGCATGGTGGCTCACACCTGTAGTCCCAGAACTTAAAAGGCAGAGGCAGGAAGATCTCTGTGATTTTGAGGCCAGCTAGGTTACATTGTTTGATCAGGTCCAGCCTGAACTACAAAGCAAAACTGTAAACAAACAAACAAACAGACAGACAAATAAAGAAAGTTCTTTTGCAACAGCAGGCTTCTGTTTGTTTGTTGTTTGTTTTGATAGTTTAATCTGAGCTATGGGGCGGGGTTTGCATGCCAGCTTGTGTGACTAAGCCTCCTTTTCCGCCTCACAGAGAACACAGGCAGTCCCACAGTGAAGAACAACTTTGTTTTTTGATTTTGAGCCCATAGTTTTCTGATCTGTCTTCTATTACTTCATAAACTTGTATTTCTCATCTTATAGCTTTAAGAGCTCATCTTTCTGATGTCTGGTCTCATAAGGCTGCTGCTTCTTAAAAAAGCAAATGTTGGGATGCATTGGGGTTTCACAGCATCAAGGACAGTTTTGGTGGAGGTGATGAGATTCTGTGTGCTCCGTGTAAAGGAGCATGATTGAGGACCTGGTTGCCACTTGTGTGTGGCAAGCCACTGCTCAGCTGCTCCAGAGATGTTTGGTGCTCTGTGGCCACTGATATTGATCAGATTGTCCCTAGGAGTGACACACGAAGCTGCAGTTTTCTTATGTGTTGACTATAGTATTTTCCTTCATGGACCATTAGTTTTCAAATGACATCTTCAGGGGGCAGTATCTGGGCATTTTGAGAAATTTCCGTTTTGAAATCCTTATTTTTATTTCCACCAACAGGCTTTGTCATAGAAAGAAACTTCTGTTTCTTTTTTTTTTTAATTGTGAATTTGGCTGCTATAGACTTCTGCTTGGACAAAGCTGTCCTGGAATACGTCTCAGAATGGGGATGTTTGTTGGTTACTCTGCTAGTACAGGCTCTCTGCCTTGGAGGCCTTTCACTTTTAGGTAGTTTGGTTGGGGACCCATTTCGTTGATACTGCCATTGGCAATGACATACTTAGTGTCTCAGCCTTTCCACTGCTCATCTTGTGAGTGGCAAAAAGTTTAAAAACAGCTGCTTTTTGGAATTCTGTTCGCCCCAGCACACTGATGTTTGCTTCAATGACATTTTTATACCATTCTTTAGTATTTCAGTTGGGTATTACTTGTGGGATCTTGCATTTGTTTCTTTGTCTGCTTTTTTTTCTTGAGTGCTTTGGTATGTTCGAGTAAAATGCTTTCCAAGGGTATAGTTTTCCTATAAAAATCCAAACTTAGCAAAGAAGTTAAATTGTGATAATAGGTCCACCATCTGTTACCTGTGATTCTGGAATACCCAGAGCTCTGCATAACCTCAAGTTCTTATGGTGCTTGTTTGGCAGCAAAACCCAACTTGAATCTGTTTTGTAGCAAAATCTGATCCAAGTTCTCCCTGGGTTGTGTAGAGCCTTTATTCATTGCCTTTAGAGTGATGAGTCACACATTCTTCTGCAAAATTGTGGACGCATTTGATTATGAGGTAATATCCCAGACACTAAGGAGAGTGTCATACAGTATGTATGAAGTACATGGACCACTTATCTTTACAAAATCTGAGAAATCCTGGATCTAGAAGCATATTTTTCTTTGATATAAGGTGACCTTAGATATGCTGTTGTATTATAAAGAACTGAAATTCTGTTGTGTCTGTTGACCATCTACAGATCTCTAAACTCTTGAAGTTTGGGGAAATTTACATATTATAGTAAACTCTGCCAGTAGAGGAACACTAATTTGTAATGCTAATGCAACTTAATTGAAGATACATTTTAAATCAATGAGAAAGAAAATAGGGTTCTGCATCCTATACATCTTTCCTTGCTGTCTCATCTTTCGAGTCCTGCCTCAGCTGTGTGAGTCCCACCCTTTTTTTCTTGCCTGTGTTACTATGAAAAGCTGAGTGTTGGTCATCTGTCTCCTACACCCCATGTCTTCCCTACACTGCGGCCAAGTCAACCTATTGTTAACAACTTTCAAGATTCCTTGCTGCCTTCTGGGTGAAGTCGACTCTTCAGAATGGTTCACAAGGCTTTTTTTAAAAATTGAAATCTTTATTGGTACATTACATATACACATCATGATTGCACTCCCTAATGGGGATTTGTACCAGTGTAAGACACAACTTAATTCTCATTTTTTCCCATAGCCCTACCCACCCTACCACCCCGCTATATACATAAAATTTGTTTCCTTTCTTTTTTGTTATAATCTCATTATTTTTCCCCCTTCACTCTATTTTACTTTGAGTATTTTCTATTTCACAATATATAACATGCAATTCTAGAACTCATTTACATCTTTATTTTCTCATAAAAAAGCTGTGGTTCTTCTACAGAATGGAGTATTATTCTGCCATAAAAATGATAAGTTTGAATCATTTATACTTGAATGAACATACCTTGAGGATATCCTTAGAAGTGAAATAAATAGGTCACAGATAGGTAAATATCACAAGGCTTTTTTCATGTGTGTTTCAGAGTGCTCTTGTCAAGTACCATTTATCTCCCTTCGTTTTGCATTCATTTTGCTCTCCCTTTGGTTATTTTACTTTGCCTTGGCCCTTTCTGCATGCTGTTGACTCTTTCTCTGCTGACCTGGCCAACTTCTATTCTTCTTTCTATGCTTGGCTCAGATGTCAATTCTAGAAATCCCTCCTAAATCCTTTGCTCCTGGGATGGGTGGCCCTTCCTTATGCTCATAATACCTCTCCTCCTCCCTGAGTGGCTGTTAGTCTCTTCCACCAGCTGCTTCTTGTATGAGGACAGCAGTTGTATTTCTCTTGCTTCCAGTAGAGCTTTACTGAGTAAATGCTTGAGAAATATTCAATGGAGGAATACATGATTAATTTCCTAGAAATCTGATTTACATACAGATTTACTTATTGTGTTTCAGTAATCATATTATGTTAGCAGTGGGAATTTTGTTCTCTAAAGTATATAACTCAAGACAACCTCAGTAAGATTTTTAAAAATCTGAGCACAGTGCAAGGAAATCAAGCTTGGATCCTCCTGAGTTTTGATGTTTAAAAATATCCCATGTGCAATGACCAGTCAGTGTGGCTTACCATTTTTTTGGTGTATAGGAAATGGTAGCAAACTTCTACTGTAGCATCCGTTATATATACCAAGGCTAATCCAGTACAGTATGCTGGCAGGTGGCCACAGAAACTTGTGTTTTGTTGATCTGGTTCATGAAGAAATCTGTTCAATTCTGTGTAACAGATGCCTTTATGAGTGTCCTTTGTGAGAGAGTTGATCTTTACAAAGAAAATTGTTTTACAGCTTACCACCTGTAGTAGGTTGTATCCAAATTCTCTATGAGAGTCTTTGTATTGATATTTTTCACACTGAGGGGGTTCTTCAAGCTTCCCTGGCTCTCAGCCTATAGTTGACCATAGGCTTCCTTTCCTTCCTGTGACCTTGCATTTTCTTTTTTTTCCCCAAATATTTTTCCTCATTTGCATATGGAGAGGTATTAGCTACAATATAGGCTCAGCTGCTATAACCAAAGACCCTGGCACACTATCCATGCTGTGTTGTGTATTGATAATTCAAACTCTGTTGTGTATTGATAATTCAAGGACTCAAGTTCTTTCCCTCTTGTGGCTCCTTCTTTCCTTAAGATATTGTCTGCTTCTATGTGATTGAAGTTGGGTCATTTCATATCTGTTTTCCAGTTGGCTTTTAAGAGAAAAGAGCAGGAATTCAGAGCAAGCAAATTCCTTTCATACAGAGTGATTGTTTAAGTTGGACTCATTATTTTTCTCACAATTTGTCAGCTAGAACCTAGTTGCGTAAGTGATCTTCTACTAGGAAGAGTTGGATATGTACTGTCTAGCTGGGTGTCTTATATCCAGGTAAAATTCTTACTGCTATGGAAGAAGGGAAGGATGGATTTAGGGGGGGCCATTGGGAACATTTAATAGTCTGATACAGAGATAGAGCTGGACTTTGAGGCCAGGCCTCCAACTCCACCTTCCTTATTATTTCTTACTGCATTGTACGGCTGCATCCACAATGACTGCTAACACAGTCATATTTTGATGTGCTGCTAGGGATTAGTTTATCTTTCCTCTCTTGCCATCAACTGTGTGATTTTTGTGGGTAATGTTTCCTTCTGATATAGAAACAGTTTGGAAATAGACTCTCTCTAGATACTGACTCCATGACCTTCATGCACAACCGCTTGTGTTATCGCTGGAAGTCAGGAGAGAGTTAATCAAGACAACTCTGTTGTTTATTCGGCTGAAATGTGGCAGCTTATGATAGTTTTGACAATGAGACATGTGCTTTTTGGATCTTTTGGCTAAGATTATCTGATTTTTCAGGCATGTCACAGAACTTACCAGGCATGTATTCATGTGCTGCTGCTTCAGAAGCTGGGATTGAGAAGCCAGCTGCCCATCAGGAGGAGGCTGTTATTTTATAATATTGGTTTTTATTTTATTATTCCTTGTTCGGCCTCCCTAGAGTCATTGGCCTTTTCAGCTTCAATTTTCTCATTGGCAAACAAGATATTAATTCTTCTTCTTGACCCCAATTCGATTGCTGAGTGCTTATTGCCTTGGAGGGGTTCTTTTAGATTTCTGTGCTTTTGAAATCGTTGTTTTGTGATCTGGTGTTTTGATGCATATTTCAAGTAGGTGCACTTAGAGTTTTGCCATTTAGGAACCACAATTTAATCATGTTGTCCCAGTTTGTCTGGCCCTACCGCCAGAGTTTCTGACTCAGTAGGTCTAGGATGGGTCAACTGAATTTCCATTTTCAGCAAATTTCTAGGTGATACTGCTGTGCTCCAGGTACCTCACTTTGAGAGTCAGTGTCTTCGAGCTGAAACTAAATTAGTTTCTGTTATTACTTCCTCCGTTTGTCCTCCCAATAATCATGTGCACTTGAGAATTCTTTTCCTTGTTCTTCCGGGCCCAGGGACAGTACCTCTCTTCCTATTGCTGCTGGCCCTGGATGTACCATCTTCCCATGTTTATTTCCTTTAAACTAACCCTACCCTTTGTAAATAGCCTCTTCATTAATTAATGTCCTCAATTTCCTAGTTGAGTGTGCTGTTTCTTGCCAAGACTGAATGATTCAATATTCAATAAGAATTCTTTGAATAGATGAATGAATCAGGCTGGGATTCGTATTTTCTGAGATAAAGGGCCTTCTCTCTTTTCCGTTAGGTTACTTTGCCCTTGAAGAAGAATACAGAGCCTCTGTCAGGGACCATTCTGCAGGGTCCCTCTCCTCCTCCACTGTGCCAGAGATGAGGAACACAGGGCAGAGGGTGATAATCATGCTAAAGATAATCTGTCTTTTTATGACTCTTTCAGTCATGCACGCATTTCAAGGTGACATTTCTGAGAGGTGACTAACACATTATGTTTCTAAATGATGCTTCATACAAACTGGAATCGAGTACTTGTCTTCGTCTTTTTCCTGGTGCTATAACAAAATATTGATCTCTGAGTAACATATACATAATGGAAGGTTACTTGGTTCATGATTCTGGAAGATGAGAAATTCAAGAGCATGAGTTCAACTAGCTCTAATCACCTCCCAAAGGCCTCCCTTCCAACTACTGTCACCATAAGAAGCTGTGGGTTAAATTTTCAAAAAATGAGCAGAAACACTTTCAAACACAGGAGTACTAAGGAATTATTAAATATTTCCATATCCCCCATATGCCTGGATGTGCACTCAAGCATGTTTGCAGATGCACGCATACACACAGACACACACACACACACACACACACACACATTTGTCCTTCATTTGAAATTCAGCACAATGGATGGAAATTGCCTTTGCGGTACTTGGGTTATAGATGCAAACACCAACAGAGAAGCATTCGTTCCTTCCAAACTGAACACATGTAAGATTTGCCCTTTAATTAGCATTTGCAGCTGCTGCCATCAGAAGGGTCTGTCTCTGTTGGCCTGAAAGTCTCTGCTTTAAAAAGCAAGTCCATTATAACTCCAAGCCAGGCTTGGCTGTCAGCTGTTGTGCTTCCTCTGGTTCCTGTGGGGTTGCCACATTGTTCGGGGCTGTTCAGTGGAAGGCTGTTTCCCCCCTTCTCTCTCTCTGGCTTTTGATTACTCTGCCTTGGTGAGCCCCATTTGGATGACCTGCAGGTGTTCATTGTGTGCAGGAGACACTCCTCGTGCTTGCAAGCTTGGAGGATTGCTGCTTCAGTGCTGACGAACTGGTTATTTTCGAGCCCTTGGTTGTCAGTTGTCTTGTCTTAATATTCTGAAAGATTCCAGGTAGTCATTGAAAAAATAAGCAGTAGAAGTGATGGCTGTTTTAAAGGCAAGGTCTATTGAAGGACACCTCTGCAGTAGAAACTTTTAAATTGATTGGAGTGGAGAGAGAGCTACACTGGTTCTGCAGCCTCCTCAGCAGCGGGTCCCGGTGCAGTGCTTGGCGAGCTGCGTCAGAATCGCTTCAGTAGCTCATCACAAATGCAAATTCCTTGACTGTACTTGTGGAGCCTGGCCCGCAAAGTCTAGAGTCAGTCAGTCCCTGGAATCCATATTTTTAACAAGTTCCCGAAGCTATAGGGATGGGAAGGAGATGTAATCTACCCTTTTACACTGATTATTATAATTCTTTTTCATTGCCTTAAAATGCCAACTCAGTGAAGGCAAGGATTTTTGTCTTTCTTATATAAATAAGAAAGATGTCCAAAACAGTGCCTGGCACATAGTAGGCCTTCAAATATTTATTTGGATGAATGAGTTTTATTTTTAAAAGGCACTGTTGGTGATTTTGATGGACAGAAAAGCCAGCGACTTCTGTCTGCTAGGGAGGACTTGTCTTTTCATTTTGATGCCATATTTTTTGGGAGGATCTGTGCCTTAGTAGGCATCTTGGAGTAGTAAAAATCAGGAAGAGAGTCACATTTTTAGATAAAATTAGATGATGTGTATGAACTCTCTGGCACAATCTCGGGTGGTGACTTTGTCCTTAACAAATTCATAGTGTATGGCTGACTCTTCATAGTGTATGGCTGTCTTAGGGTCACAGCAGATCATCAATTTGAAGACTTAAAACTCAGTTTAGTGACTTTTAATAATTTTTGGAGGGCCGGGGACTTAGCTCAGTAGTTCTAATATCTGGCTGGCAAGCTCAGGGTCCTGAGTTCAATTCCTGGTACCACATATCACAAAGCCTGGCATAGTGGCTCACACCTATAATCCCAGCACTCAGGAGGCAGAGGCAAGAGGATTTCTGTGAGTTCTAGGGGTAGCCTGGGCTATATAATGAGTTCAGGGCCAGCCTGAACTGCAAAGCTAGACCCTGTCTCAAAAAAAAAAAAAAAAAGCTTTGAAGCTTCTTGGTTTGGTACCTTTTTGAACAGTCTAGAGCTGTTTCTGAAAGCCCCCAGCTCTTGCTTCTTCATTGTTTCACACTCAATACCGTGATGATTGATTAGTTGGCTTCACACAAACCCTCTTCCTTTTAGACCTTATGCATTATAGAATGAGCAACTATACCCCAGAATATAGTTTTGGAATATGTATAACATTTTGAGGTGGCCTAATTTACTCAGTGAGTATCCAAACTCAAGTTTTCCTTATGGCACACAGTTGAACTTTTTAATATGGCCATCTGGAGTTATGTTGATGGGTCAGATTTGATTAGTTTTTTTGATAATCCAACCTACTTAGATATTGATCAATTAGTGTGTCTGTTTGGGCCCTCTGTGGTGAGATTGCTGGCCAATAGCTGTTGTTATTTTGGTTACTTGTTTTCTCAGTCATGGCTTTTAAAGACATAGGAAGTTGTTTGACCTGTAAAAGAGAGTAAACTGGTATGAGTGGCGATCTTCAATAGGAGTGAAGAATATGTAACTTTTTAACCCTTTTAAGAGGTTCTTATTTTCTGAACTGTTCTGGCTACACCAAAGGGAATGCCCAGAAATAGACACTAAGTCCAAATAATTATTTGTGAGCTCTTAGAAGTTGCCAATAACCGCTGTACCTTTGACTCTCTCAGCCTTTAACTTGGAAGCTGTTCAGTTTATTCCATATCTTTTGTAGAGCCACAGGAAGTTTCTAGCTGTAGTGTGTCATCATAAATATGCATTGTTCTTATTTTAAGACATTTGGGTTCTAAAAGTATGAGTACTTCTGTTATTATGTGTGAATTTTTTGATATTTCAGACCTTTTTAATGGCAACATATATTTAAAACAGACGTACAAATTAGCATTCACCCACATGCCTAGGGCCTGTGGAGAACCAGGTTGGGATGAGTGGGTGAGCTGCAGGCAGCCAGGTGGCTCCTATGGGCTCCTCCAGGGCTGGGACAAATTACTTATGCCTGCTGTGAATGTGGAGGAAATAAAGCATGCACGTGAGATGCTGTCCCTTCTAAGTGTTGCTCTTGTTAATTCATAAATTAACTTGCTTTCAGCAATTGCAGTGGAAATGAACTCGTGTCAAATGCAGTTGTCCAGCGTCTGCTTGAATGTCTGGAGTGTAAGAAGCCCCATGACTGGGGAAGACTCCCAGGGTACATGGAGACCTCATGGAAGATGTATAAGTCCCTTACTTCTGCAGGGCATTGGGTTCAGATCAGGGTTGATCTGATGTGAAGTAGACTTCCTGAATCTTTACTGGACCAGCCTGGGGACTATAGAGATTTATGCAGATGTTCCACATGTGCTTTATCCAGAGCTTTTTTCCCAGTTCTGAACTAAAGGCAAATGTGCTTGGAGGATAACAGTGATAATTCAGATCCAAGAATTGGCTTCTGAAATGCAGGGTTTGGTAGATTAAATGTTTTCTTTTTGAAACTATATTTGAATCTTGCCATTTTCCAGAAAAGTTATATACAACTTAAAAGAAAATAGCATGGCTAATAAAATGGAAAATCAGACCGAAAGATAGAACTCTGTAAAGTTTAACTTAGCTGCAGCAATGGTCAAAGTGGGCCCCCGCTTCTTTCCAGCTAGAAAAGGACCACCCAGTAAAAGGAGGAGAGGAACAGGAATTGAATGGTAAGTAGTTGAAGTCCCCATGTGCTTACCAGGCACCCTGTCTAGCACGCTGAAGACCTTGTCTTGCTTAATCCTCACAGAATACTGCAAGGAGATTAGTTTTATCCCAATTTTATAGAGGATAAAATTGAAAGGCAGAGAGGTAAATTCTTCAGGTGGAGCCTGAAGCCTCCCTGTTAACTGGCTTCAAGGCCATGTGTTGACTCAGGAATATTACACCTGGTTATCATCAAAAGGAGGAAAGATTTCAGTTCTTTGGAGTGGAAAAGTTTTTTGCTAAGCAAACATTTTTCCTGAGGCTTTATATTCTTTGAGATTTTTTTTCTATATATACTAACAAATTAATACTTTTTCTCATAAAAAGAGGATATATTTTATCTTATACAAGATGTCATTTTATATTAGGGACAGTTTTTCACAGTGATATGAACAGATGGAATCCATTTGTTTTTAGTCCCTGCATTATATCCCATTGTTTAAATATATCATAATTTAGCCAGTCTCTTGTGGATGGATATTTGAATGATTTTCAGTTTTTTCTTGTTACAAACAATGGTGCAGTGAGTCTTTATTTATGTTTATCTGCAAACAGTGGTAAGTACCTATAGAATAAATCAATATAAGCAGAATTACTAGGTCAAAGGGTATGTATTCATAGTTAAATTTTTAATTGAAACTCAGTTGCCTTCCACACTGACTGTAAAAGGAAGAGATTGTGTCACATTTATTGCACGCCTCCTGTGTTCTGCTGTGTGCTAAGGAGCATGCAAAAAGGATGTAAGAGAGTTTGTTGCCCTCCAGGAATATCCGTCTATGCGGCATACCTAATCCTAGGGAATGTCTGGAGTGTCAATGTGGGTGCGTGGGGAGTGGGTGGATTTAATTCCACTCTTCAGACTTGCCTTGCAAATATTGTGCATGGTGTCTGGGACTAGTCTTTCATTATATTGATTCTCTTGGGTAACGGATATAATTTTGGTAGGGCAGGGACCTTATGCTATGTCTTAAAATATGTCTCACACATCTTCCTTGCTTTGTGAAGACATTGTAATTATAATACGTCAGGTGGTATTTGAAGAACTAATTGAGGCATTTCCTTCTTTGGGTGTGTGAAAAATTAATAACTTTGGCATTCTTACAGGTCATGGAATATCAGCCTGGAGGGGATTTGCTGTCACTTTTGAATAGATATGAGGACCAATTAGATGAAAATATGATTCAGTTTTACCTAGCCGAGCTGATTTTAGCTGTTCACAGTGTTCATCAAATGGGATACGTACATCGGTAAGTGAGACTTCCCAGTAGTATACTGAGAATTTTTCTGCATCCTGGAAGAATTCCTAAATGAAAGGAGTAGATGAATGATTTCAGGATAAAATAATACTTTGTCCAATTTTTAGCCAGTCTTCCCTGACACTGGGTGAAAGTAAATTTTCCAAACTGGTAGACATTGTAGCTTGCTGTTCAACAGTGGCATAGATCTAGAATTAAAATGTTCTCAAGTTTGCTAGTAAGATCTAGCAAATAGTATCAGAAATTCTTGTATGCCTTCTTTGGGTTATCTGGTAGACAAATTGCATTTGATTTATAGAAAGAATCGCGTATCATGTAGGAACAGGAGAACATAGAGTTGTACTTGGTGTTAGCTTACCATACCTATATCAAATACTTAAGATCATCAGCTTATAAAAGAAAAGGATTATTGGCTGACAGTTTCAGAGATTTTAGTCCGTGGTAAGTTTGAACCCTTGATGAGGCAGCACATGGTGGTGGAATGGTGTGGCAGGCTGAAACCCCTTATTTCATGGTCATGAAGCAAGAAGGTGAGTGGGAGAGGCCAGTCTCACAGTGCCTTTCAGGGACACAGCCCCAGTAACCTGAAGACTTTCCACTAGGCTCCACTTCTTAAATGTTCCACTACCTCCCACTAGTGCCGCTCCAGGGATCAGGCAACATTAGGATTCAGACCATAGTGTACTTCTAACTATACCTTTTAGTAATTTACAAAGGCGTTCCACAAAATTCTCAGTTAGTCAGTGTTTCTGTCCTTGTTCACCTGATGCTTTATGCACATATGAGAATGTTGTAGAAATGTAATGATGGCCTGCTAGGAATTATAAAATCTAAAATAAACACTCAACTAGTCACATGATCTTGGGAAAATTACTTAGCACTGTTTTGCCTTCATTTTTGTAATATTAAGTGTATACAGAAATACCCTGCCTAGTAATGTGTATTTGCCTCCATTCCTTTCTTGTTCTTTTTAAAAATTGGTTTTACAAGATATATGCGAATCATTCAAACTGCCAATAGGGAAAATCTGTAGCAAAGAATATATAAACCTAATTCTTGGGCCAAATTGAGCTGCCAGGAGAACAATCACTTGTTGATCGGCTGGGAGAAGCTAACACTAATCCAGGGTCTTGATTTGTTTACAGAGACATCAAGCCTGAGAATGTTCTCATTGACCGAATGGGACACATCAAGTTGGTAGATTTTGGATCAGCTGCTAAAATGAATTCAAATAAAATGGTAACAAAGTAAAATAAAGTAGCTTAATAGAAGTTTTACTAAAAACCACTTTTTGGTCCTCATAAGTTTGGGAAATGTAGCATATAATGGTGATCAAAATGTTGAGGCTTCAGCTGGCTCTTCTTTGTGACTCCTTGAGGGACAAAGGTGGGGTTGGGGACACAAAGCAGTTTCTTAGGTCCTAGTACCCTTCCAGATAAAAATGTATAAAAGCTGCTAGTATCCTGTAAAAACATCCTTAGGAACATTCTTATAGTCTGGTTAAAAAAAGAAAAAAAAATTTTCCCTTTCATTTTTCTTGCCTCTTATAAAAATGGTCTTATCTTTTTACATTAAAATATTTTGATGAGATGTAACCTCCTTTTTTTCCCCCCTCAATTCCTCCATTTCCTATGCAAGAAAATTGAAATTAATCACTAGAGCATTTGAGCTAAATATCCTTAAGTGCCAAGAATCACTGCTCAAAATGTCATTTTTTTTTTTAAGTCTTGGACTTCTGGTAAAAATTAAGCTGTATTTCACATGCTAATTAGTAAGTCAGGAAAGGAGCTATTAAGATCAAGATTTAGAATACTTTAGGAAAAGGATGACAAAGTAAAAAAATTTACAAAATCCTCTAATAAGGTTGGTTTGTACTAAAATCTAAATTTTTAGGTCAACCATGCAAAAAAGGATAGGTCTAAGAGAAAATCGACTTAGGTTTTAAGATTAATTTCTCTTGGTGACCTGGACACAGCCTTATGACTATGGCCTTTTATTCTTTCTCTAGAAAATACCGATTCTAGTTAAAATGCACAAATTAGGAAGTGAGAGAAGCTACTCTCCAAAATGTCTCCCAGCTCTGAGAGTTAAGTCTTTATATAAAGGACAATAAGTAAAATTGCCTTTAGCCTCAGTTTCCTTGGAGGGAAGGTGAATATTTGGTTGATATTAGGAAAAGCCTGAGTGTCCCATTGACTTTTTGCCCTTTAATTCAGTATTTGGCTCCTGTGTTCTACTGGCCTGTGGGCTCCTTCAGACAAGTGACTTAGTGTTCAAGCCCTTGGAAAAACAAGTTCCCTACACTGTACAAAGCCAGTATTTCTCAGTTTTAACAGTATTCTTTTTTCAGGTTATGTTCTTTTAATCTATTCACATAATCTTCACATAAGAATTGGATTATAGAGTCAAAGCACTTCATACTTTAATGTGTAGAAACTTGTAGGGTAGCTCAGTGCTAGTATATGTGGTTGAAAGGGGTGAGAGCCTGGGTTCAGTCCCCAGATCTGTCCACTCCCCCTTCAAAAAAAATGATATATAAGTCAGAAGCAGGCATGAAAACTTAGGGTATTGAATTTAGTAGAATAAAGCACAAGAGGGAAATTACACAAAACTTTATCCGCTAGGCTTCAAAAACATGTGTTGCATTGGTGACATTAATGTACACCTGTACTTAGAAATACAGTGCGGCATAAGTGTGTAGTCTGCCAGTGTAGGCTCAGCACTACTGCTCTTCTGATCTGGATAAATCTTTGTTGTGGGGACCTGTCCTATGTATGATAGGATGTTTACCTGGATCCTTAATCTCTGCCCAGTAGATCCACCCCACCTTGTGGCAACCGAAAATATCTCCAGACCTTACCAAATATTCTCTTGGATGTGGGAAGCAAAATCATCCTGGGTTGAAAATTCTCTACAGTAGATTGAGAAGCATCAGGAGACTAATGAATTAGAATTGACCGTATGTGTTGCAACTAAGAGAACCTACTCAGGCAACTAAATTCAAGACCCACAGTTACCGCTAGGAAAATAAATAGGGATTAGAAAGGGCCTGTCTCCACATCTGGAGTCACTGTCTTTGGAGCCTTAGTTGAGTGTCAGGGCTCTTATTCATGTCAAGTTACTCCCTTTCAGTACCTCAGACAGCCTTTCTCAGTGCCTCTCACTGTAGTAAGCTTTACTCCTGGCAGCAGCCTCCGAGAAGCACTCAGGTTTATTTGCAGTTTAAGGCTGAACCTCTGATCATTTTGGTCAAGGAGATATGACACACGTGCCCTTAAGAATATCATCTTTCTTTCTCGTCTTGTTTTTTAGGACCAGAAGGTGACAAGCAGATAAAGAACTTTGGGCATTCTTTTAAATGTAAAGGAGTGTTTATTTATTTTGGAAGACCAATACTTTTTCAGTCTAGATCGAGTGTGGATATAGAATTAGAATTTTTGGTTTCAGTGTTGGGACTTGAATCCAGGACCTCATGCATTGCCTGGCAAGCTCTTTACCACGGAGCTATACCTCCAGCCCGTTTTAATTTTCTCTTTTGACCCAGTCTCTCTACATTGCCCATACTATCTTTAAACTTGTGATCCTCTTGCCTCAGTCTTCTAAAGAGCTGAGATTACAGGTGTGGACCAGAATTTTCTTTTGTTTTCTTTCTGTTTTTGATGGTGGAAGGTTAAATAGATATTTTCTTTGAATAGAATGCTTTAATGGTCTAAAGTATTCAATATATGTTTTCCGTCCTGAAAATATGCAACAAAATATTATACATATTTATTGAAGTTACTATATGCTCTGCAAAAATCCATAATCCACTGCCAAATGTTATCTTTGTATTGTGAATATTTGTGAATCCTAAATGTATTGAGTTTCTTTTCTGTCCATCAACTTTATCTCATGCTTTTTATTGAGAAATGTAGCTTTGGAGCACTTTATGCTAATCATTGGGAACAGAGGCCTAGGGACCACAGGACCTGCTGGGTGACGTAGATCACCCATTTCACATTATTAGAATCTCAGAGAATGACGAACAACTAAGAGTGCCAACCTGTCTCATTTGGTTCTGTTGAAACCAGTTGTAAGGAGATATTAAGTAAAGTGCCTTATAACACGTTAAGTGATAACAGCCCCATTTAGCAGTTAGGAACTTATATAGACCAGTGGCCTTTTCAGATTCATGTAGGAATGAAAAGACTTGATTTCTTTTCATAAGGGCAGCACCATAGTGAGAATTGTTTTCCTCTGCTTCTGCATGAGTATATTCATGCCCTGGGGCGCTGAGGGGGGGGGGAAATTAGGTTCAAGAGGTTTTATGTTTAGTATTTTATGGAAAGCAGTTGAGAGAAAGATAATGTTTTTCCCTCATTTATTTTTTTGTTTATGAAAAAATCTGCTAAATTAATCCTTCCCTTTTTCTTATCTTTCTCCCTTGCTTTCTTTCATTTCTGTTTATTTTCCAAAATATGGCAGACTTTCTTGTCTGCTAGACATTATCGACTGTCTTCTACTGAACTGACTTACTCTCCCTGCCAGATAGAGTGAAAATGAGCCGAGTCACAGTGATGAAGCCCAGTTAGGGTGCTGCAGGCAGGCAGGGTTCCTAGTATGTGCATTTCTGGCCTCTCAGATTAGCCGGCTGATTGCCATCACAGGAGAGTGAAAGCGTGTTGCAGACTCCTTCACAGGACATGTAAGAGTCCATGCTGAACAGGTGTAATGTACTCGGAGGTCAGCCACTAATGGGAACTCGGTAGTCTTTAAAAGCCTTTGTTCTGTGCTGATTAGTACTATAGTAGTTGTACAGAGGACAAGACAGTAGCTGTTTTTCCTTTCCTAGCTTTCTAGTACAAATTAATAAGACATTTAGAAATTTAGAAAATTATTGGACATTCGTATTTACAATTACATGTCTATGATGGGGCAAGAATATTTGGGGAGTTATCTGACCCTGATAAATCTAATCATTAGGTTAAAAATAAGGCAATGACAATTTGTACTCATTGGCTAGACACCCTGTTAAACAACTTAGTCAAGTTCAACTCTAGATGTGAGCAAGTGATTATGTCTGGTCAATAGCAAACAATGAGAAGTAAATATTCCAGAATAGTCTATGTAGAAATAAAATAAAATCCAGCCAGTGCAAATGGTATATTTTTGACAATTGTGTAGTTCCAGCCCTTGCAAGGTAATTAGGCATTTAATCAACAAAGGTAAGCATTGAATCAACAATACAGTGATGTTATTGTTATCTAGCTCAACCAAATGTTACCATTTTCCTTGTTTTATTATTTAAAGGGTGTCTATTGCTCCTCATCAGTACTATGGTTTGTCCTAAGCTCCTACAGTTTAATCCTTTTCCCTTACTGAGCTTATTAACATTTACATACACATTAAACTCAGGCTTCCTGACATCAAGGCATCCACTTGATTTAAGCTACTTTTAATTTCTCAAGCTTAAGTCACCCGGAGTTCTGTCTCCATCAAATACTTTCTCCTTTGGCCTCACTTTTGTCCTTCAACACAGGGCTCTTGTGGGTTTCTTGGATGATGTGACTGTCCTTCTCTCCAGAGAAGGAAGCAATAGAGGAACTTCTGTTGCCTCAAACGATGGGTGGTCACTGACTTTCGGCGTCACACTGCCTTCTGGGTTAGGGGGGTGGGAATCTACACCAGAGTGTGGCCCTGAGGAAAGGGGTAAAAAGAGAAAGAATGGGAGAATTTTGTATTTATATATTCCTATTTATATACACACATAGATATACACGGACATGTATATATGTAAATAATAAGAGAGAGGGAATGGGAGAATTAGCAGAAATCTCATGTCTTAGGCAGAGAAGCAGATAAGCTTAAAGTTAGAGAATGGAAGAGTTTTATCCAGCTTCCCCACTAGGGAAAGGGAATCTCATTCTTGGAATGCCCAATTAAATCGAAGCAAGGGAAATTTTTTTAAAGATATATTTTATATAGATAGTTCTTAAAGGTCTGTGGTCAGGCTCCTTAATGCTTTGGGCTCAGAATGGGAACTTAACACCCTTTAATGAAAAAATGTTCTTCTGTACCATTGAACTGCTAATACCTGAGAAGCGCATTTATGATTTGGGGTCATGAGAAAATGAGGCCACACAGTGCATGACTGAATTTAGAGTTTATTTTAATAGAGAGATAGGTTAGACAGGAAATCCTTACACTTCAAACTTCATAGATCAGTAAAATTTAACAAAGGTGGGTGGGTGATATACACCTGGAATCCCAGATACTCGGGAGGCTGAATAAGGAGGATTGTGAGTTTGAGGTCAGCCTGGGCAACTCAGCAAGACCCTCTCTCAACATAAAGGCAGTAAGGTACAGGTCAGTGGTAGAGTGCTTGCCTAGCATATGTGAAGCCCTGGATTCAGTTCCTAATACCACAAAACAAATATTTTTGAAGATAAAGGGGTTGTGTACTTACTGAGTTCCCTAAGAAGGGGACAGAATCAGGAACTAAAAAGCTAATTCTTCCATTTAGTGTTATTTTAAGAAAAATAAAAAATCTGAATGCTAAGAAGAAGGACAAATTTTCAGGGGAAAAAAAAAGATAGTACTTGCAGTGGAATACATTTAGCTTTATTGAAAGCCCTCCTACATTGTCCTCACTTCTCTTTGCCAAGGTCAGTCCCCAGAGGCCCTGGGTGGAGGGGCCCAGGTTTCTGAACAGTGGGGAGGGATGGTAAGAATAGGAGTTGGAGGTGAGGAAAATGAGCTCATTAAACTTGGTCCTGGGTGGAAGTTATTTGTTCACTGCAGGTGGGCTGAAGTAGAAATATGGATTTCAAAAGCAGGTTTCCAGTTTTTAAAAAACTTGACATATAACATGCATTTATAGTATTGTATTGCCAGCTAGCTGCTGTTTTGCCAGTAATAGTTAGGTTGATCTTAACAGATTGATCTGTGGGGTTTATTATCGTTTTGCTTTTTTCTTAAGTAACAGAAGTTCCACTACCTTGGTTACTTGTACCTGGGAACACATCTTTCATTCTAAGATTGCACCCTACTCACCTTTATATAAAAACCAAAGGGTGCATGTCATCAACAAATCTTGCTCCTTTGCCTTTGGATTGTAATGTATACTTTAAAAAGAACATTAGTAAGGTATTTGCATTTTGTGATATGTGCTACTTGACAGAGGATTTAAGTGCTGGGAGAAGAGTAATCAGTGGCCAATCAGCCCGTGCATGTGGCTGGTGGCAATCTGCTTGAGGATAATTGAAAGTTTGCTGTATTTGCTTTATTGATGGGTTTGTAGGTGAATGCCAAGCTCCCGATTGGAACCCCAGATTACATGGCTCCTGAAGTGCTGACTATAATGAACGGGGACGGAAAAGGCACCTACAGCCTCGACTGTGACTGGTGGTCAGTGGGAGTTATTGCTTATGAAATGGTTTATGGGAGAACCCCGTTCACAGAGGGAACCTCTGCCAGGACCTTCAATAATATCATGAATTTCCAGGTAAAGGGTCATTAGATTTTGAAGTAATGTGGAGAAATGTCATTTAAAAATTGTGTGACTGAACGTTTATATGTAAACGTGCGTGGCACTCACTTTGTGCCAAGAGCTGCCCTAAATGCTGGGCTAATTATAGTTCATTGAATCTCAGCTGTCAGTAATTGTAAGATTACATCATTATTTTATGTACCACTGAAAAAGAAAACCTGCTGCCAATTAATCTACATGTTTATTGATTATAAAATGCATCTCGATTTCTCTGCTGTTCCATGTGCATAAATGTGAATCTTAGAAAGGATGAAATATAGTGTACTTGTTTAGTTCATCTTTTAAAATCCTCATGAGCTGGGGAATATTATTATTGTAATTATTATTTTTATTTGTGGACGAGGAGACTAAGCACAAGGAAGTTAAAATAAACACTCCATGCTCTTTATTTTGCTTTAGTGCTTCTTAGCACTATCAAATATAGTAGTAAAATTGAGTGAAGAAATGAGTTAAAATTATGCTAATATATAAAGTAGTATTATAACTATTTTCTGGGCAAGGGGTATAGCTCAGTGGGCAAGCACTTGTCTAGCATAAAGGCCCTGGGTTCCATCCCCAGAAATGGGAAAAAAAAAAAAACCAAAACAATAAAACTAAAAATGATTTCCTGATGACTATACTTTTCACTGTATTAAGCCCATTTCTTCCTTCCTTCCTTCCTTCCTTTCTTTCTTTTTTTTTTTTAAGTTTTTTGAGACAGGGTCTTGCTTTATAGTTCAGGCTGAGCCTGAGTTCACTATGTAGCCCAGGCTAGCTTTGAACTTGTCAATCCTCCTGCCTCTGCCTCCCAAGTGCTAGGATTATAGGTATGAGCTACCATGCCCAGCACTGTGATATGTGGTACTGAGGATTGAACTTGGGACCTTGTGCTTGCCAGGCAGATGCTGGAACCACTGGGCTAAACCACAGTGCATTTCTTAAAGGTGTAATACATATACATATATATATATATATAAAATATTTAGTTTCTAAAACAAAAAGAGACCCAGGTGTGATGGTACACCTCTGTAATCCCAGCACTGAAGAGGCTCAGGCAGGAGGATTACTGTGAGTTTGAGGCCAGCCTGAACTAATACTGAGACCCTATCTCAAAAAAAGGAAAAAATTTATTTCCTTTTCCTGGAATAATTAATATATATTTTTAATGTGACATATGCTGTATTCTTGAGTCTCCTCTTGAGTCGAAGTTTCTCCTTAGATGACTCTTGGGTCTGATTTATTTCCTTCATTTCAGCTCGCTCATTGAATAATTTAATCACGAGTGAGCAGTGGCAGGTTTTGTCTGTTAGGTACAGGACTAGGTGAACAGTGATGAACAAGAAGGAGGCCCTCTCTGGCTTCTTTCCGAGCCATCACTCAGAAACCATGGTGCTTTGAGTCAATGCAAAAATAGGTTCAAGAGAGAGCATAGAGAAGACGGAAACAGGGCAGGAAAGGTAGCCAGGGAAGGCCTGTGGGTGGGGAAGGAGTTCTAGGCCAAAAGAACAGCGTGGTGTGTTGAGGGAGTTTTAAATAGCTTGTTATTGTTGGACAGCAAAGAGAGAGATGAGGAGCGTGCAGAGTAAGATGGGAGAGAAAAGCAAAGGTCAAGCCACAAAGGACACTGGACTCCTACAAAGGAGCTAGGTCTATTGATGTGAACAGGCCACTTATTTTGGGAACATACTTTTGGTCCAGAGTTAAGAGGGCATGGAACTTCTTTCTGTGTTAAAAAGGGAAAAAAGAGCTTGCATGTATAAGAAATACTTTCTTAACTTTGGAACATGAGAAACTGAAATATTCTGCTAAGGAAATAATTATTGTGTTTTTTTTGAAACAGCGATTTTTGAAGTTTCCAGATGACCCAAAAGTTAGCAGTGAATACCTTGATCTCATTCAGAGTTTGTTGTGTGGCCAGAAGGAGAGATTAAAATTTGAGGGCCTTTGCTGCCATCCTTTTTTTTCTAAGATGGACTGGAATGACATTCGTAACTGTAAGTACAGCATATTCTTTCAGTTCAGGTATTGGGGGTTGAGAAATAGTTTAGTGATCTGAAATTACTCTGGTCCAAAGAACGTAGCATAAATTATACAAATACAGGTTTTTACTTTTTTTGTACAGGCATAGAAAAGGCCAACGATGTAGCTATCTTTGAGTAATAATTGTGCTTTAAAATTGTCTGCATAGAACTGGGATCGTTTATCAAGCTCCATGTTTCTGTGGCCTTTATTTTGCAGGAAGATGAAGGCACAGATTGATAGAGTTCAGAGGCTGTCCCTTAGTTTGACAGTTTCCTCCTAGAGGAAACACAGACTTAGTTATTTCACTCACAGGTTAGGAAAAAGACGCCAAGATTAGGCAACATGCCCAGGGTGCTCTGCTAATGGCTGCGTCTACAGTGGCACAATGAGCACCTTGCTGTGTTCATTTGTTTCTCTCTGTCATATTTGTCTTTGGTCACGAACATGTAAAATCCGTAATGTATATGTACAGTGGATTCATTCATACACCACTTTATAATCGGTTAGTACAAATCGAATTAATTCATTAAAAACAACTGATCTGTCGTCAACAAAAACCGAAAAGCTTGGTTAAAAATTGCTGATTTTGGGCCGGGGATATAGCTCAGTGGTTCCGGCGCCTGTCTTGCAAGCGCAAGGACCTGGGTTCAATCCCCGGTAACCACATAACAATACTGGGTGTGGAGACCCACACCCAGCAGCAATCAGTACCACATACCACAGTGCCGGGCGTGGTGGCTCACGCCTGTAATCCCAGCACTCGGGAGGCAGAGGCAGGAGGATTGCTGTGACGTGAGTTTGAGGCTGAGCTCAGGGCCAGCCTGAACCACAAAGTGAGACCCTGTCTCAAAAAACCTTAAAAAAAAAAAAAAAAAAAAAAAATTGCTGATTTTTCTAAAAGATTTTTCAGTCTTAGGCCTGCTGCTGACTGAATAGGATCTAATCGCCTGACCCAAAGATCAGCATAGATTACAGCCAGCAGCAAAGCAGTTGGCCTGTTTGAGTGTTTTATTTTTGGTGATGAGAGGTGGTAGGGAAATGAAATCTGATTTTAGTTGTCAAAACCAGGCTGCTAATTAGAGCTCTGTTGTAATTACAAGTTGAGTATCCCTAATCCAGAAAACCAAAATGCTCCAAAATCTGAAACTTTTTGAGTGTTGACAGGCTGCCACAAGTGAAGAATTCTACATTTGACCTTGTAAGGGGTTACATTTAAACATAGGTATACTGAAAGTATTGTATAAAATATCATCTGGCGATGTGTTAAAGGGGACATAAAATATAAATGAGTTTTGTGTGTTGTGGATTCCACCCCCAACATAATCTCATTATATAGGTGCAAATATTCCAAAATCTGAAAAAAATCTAAAATCCAAAATACTTCTGATTCCAAGCATTTTGAAGGAGGAAGCTCAACTTGTATAACTTCTTGTGCCTCCAACTGGGACATGAGCGTGGTTAGGACCCAATATTGTCCACTTGAAGCCATTTTGATGGTTTCTCTAAAGCCTCCTTGGCAAGATTTTTTTTCTTCTGTATGTTAGCTTTATGTTGCTATGACAAAATACCTGAGAAAAATCAACTTGGAAGGAGGAAGAGTTTATGTTGGCTTGTGGTTTCAGAAGTTTCAGTCCGTGGTTACTTGGCCCTTGTGCTTTGGGTCTGTGTTGGCCCAGTACATCATGGCAGGAGCATGTAGAAGAGGAAGTCTGTTCACTTTGTGATGGTCAAGAAGCAAAAAGAAAAACAGGAAGGAGTTAGGGTCCCCTTATCCCTTCAAGAACACACCCCCAGTGACCTAACTTCTTTCTAGGCCCTGCCTCTTAATGGTTCTACAACCTCTCCATAGCATGACTGACTGATAAACCTTCAACACATGGCCTTTGGGTGACATTGAAGATCCAAATTATTACATTCTGGTAGCCACATTATTGAATATTTATAGTCTTTAAGAAGTTGTCTCCTGGGCCGGGGAGTTAGCTCAGTGGTTCTGGCGCCTGTCTTGCAAGTGCAAGGGCCTGCGTTCGATCCCCGGTAACCACATACCATACTGGGTGTGGAGACTCACCCCAGCAGCAACCAGTACCACATACCACAGTGCCGGGCATGGTGGCTCATGCCTGTAATCCAAGCACTCGGGAGGCAGAGGCAGGAGGATTGCTGTGATGTGAGTTGGAGGCTGAGCTCAGGGCCAGCCTGAACTACAAAGCGAGACCCTGTCTCAAAAAAAAAAAAAAAAAAAGAAGTTGTCTCTTACCCAACTCTCCAAGATTGGGACTTTGTAATTAGTAATAAATTTTCTTCCTTTTATACTTTTAGAAAGATTTGGTGGATTTCTTGTAGAGGCTATTCAAGTACTTAATCCTTTCTTCTCTTGCCATTTTATCTCTTATCTTCTTGAATAAGCAATTAATTTTCTTATGTGTGAACATCTGATTATGCCTCCATTTAAGTAAGTCAGTGAATAGTGATAAATTATTAGCATAACTTTATTTTGTGTTTTGGTAACATGGGTTTTTTTTTGTTGTTGTTTTGTTTTGTTTTGTTTTGTTTGGTAATTAGTGTTTTCCTTTGGTGTCTGAGGAGCACTGATTCCAGGACCCCTCATGGATGTAAACATCTGAGGACACTGAAGTCTCTGTTTATATACAACTTTTACATATCCTCTAATACTTATCCTCACAACTTATACACATCCTCATATACTTTAAATCACATATGGATTACTTATTCTGCCTGATACAGTATAAATACTGTGTAAGTAGTTTTTATATTATAATGTCTGGAAAGTAATGACAATGGTCTGTCTCTCTCTTTCTTTGTTTTTTGAGACAGGGTCTTGCTTTGTAATTTAGGCTGAGCTTGAGCTCCCTATGTAGCCCAGGCTAGCCTCGAACTCACAGCAATCCTCCTGCTGGAATTACAGGTGTGAGCCACCATACCCAGAATTATAGTATGTTGTACTGATTGCTGGTGGGCGTGAGTCCAATGCCTGGCATTGTTATATGTGATTACCAGGGATTGAACTCAGGACCATGCACTTTCAAGGCAGGTGCCAGAACCACTGAGCTAACTCCCTGACCCCAAAGATCTATCTTTTGAAAGGCCATGGTTATTCCCGAGATGAGATGACACTGTGATGTGTCACAATAGAGATATATTCATACACATTGTCTTCATAATCTTCATAGTTGATTTGCTGTGCATATCTACTTAATATTTCCTCATTCTTACAATATCCACTTTGATTTTGCTGTATAATTAACACAGCCCTTCCCACTTATAGCAGGAAGTTCTTACCCAAACACATCCTGATTCTTAAAAACTGCTGGTTTTTACTGACATCTAGCTCCCGATGTAATGGTTATGAAGACTCATAAAATATATTTGCTTCAAAAATCTTTTATTTTGATAAGCCTTTTGTTTGGGGATATTGAATTTACAGCAAAGATGGTATGAGTCTCCATATACCATTCTTTTTTTTTTCCATATACCATTCTTTAGTTGTCTCCACTGTTCACTTTTTATCTAATAGTGTCACATTTGTAAAAACTGAGATTAATATCTTTATATTACTATTAACAATATTTAGTATTTTGTTCATGTTTTATAAGTTTCCCAACTTATGTCTCTTTTGAAAAAAATTTTTTTCCAGCTTTTGTCTCTTTTCTGTTCCAGGAATAAGTCCAGGATACCATATTATATTTAGGGTGTCTATGTTGATGGGACTAGTCTTCAGTTAGATCAGTACTGCAGTTCAAACAAGGGGAGGGCTGTATTTCATACCACCGATGATTGCTGATGCCTTTTCTTCATGGTTATATAGCATTCTTCGTTAGACAGTGAGGCATGGTATTAATTTTAGTGTCTTCTATCAGGCTTTCCTGTTTTATCCTGCCCATTTGCAGTCAGCTCAGAGTTTTGTGATTGAGACCACTGCCAAATTTCTTGCTCTTTGAGCTATTTTCTAAGTAGGTAACTCCAACAAAAATTATGTCTTTGTCCAGCCCTATTTTTTATAGATGCATGTGACTTTCATCAACCAAAACACTTGGTCATTAAGTTTCTGAAGTTCATGGTTACTGCTTCAAAACATTGTGGTTTCTGGCTGCTGAGTATTTCTGC
This sequence comes from Petromus typicus, assembly GCA_004026965.1. Taxonomy (NCBI): domain Eukaryota; kingdom Metazoa; phylum Chordata; class Mammalia; order Rodentia; family Petromuridae; genus Petromus; species Petromus typicus. The sequence continues at coordinate 43,574 of PVIR01000575.1, forward strand.
TTACTGCAACATGAGATTGTCCTTTGATGAAAGAAACATTAGCCTCTCTGCTGTTTCACCCCTAATTCTTCTTTTTCTTGTTGTAACCAATGAAAGGAAGTGCTGCTTAACACAGCAGGTAATAATCTTCCAAAACTCATTATCTCAAGAGGTGGTCCTGGCAGGATGTATAAATGCAGTTTCAGAAGGGTCTGGGCAAAATTTGAATGACAGAAGTGAGAGGAAGTGAGAGGAACTGGGGCCTGCCTTGGCTTTGACATTGAGGTCAAGCCGTGCATCTGTGCTGTCCTCGGTCCTGCCCCTGGGGCTTGCTGTGGGCAGCACCATGTTTACCAGGGATCTGATCCAGTGCAGAGATGCTTATTCTCCCAGCATGTCAAAAGCTCCGTGATGAGTTACTGTCACATTTGTGGGTCACCAGGCGCCCATTCCTCTGATGTCTCATTCCTTGCCTCGTGCAAGGTTGTGTTTTCAGCTGCTTATTATTATCATTATTTCAAGGCTTCTCTCCAGCTTTCAGTAGGGGGCTTTTTAAGCATACCAGCTGCCCTGGGCTGTGCCATCCTAGTGGTGTTTCAGATGCTGGCTGTACTCTGCCTGGTTTTTCTGGGCCTTTAGAAAACTGAATCCAATCAGAATTATTCTTTCATGTCTTTGGGGTTATTCCTGCAGAAAGGATCTTGTACCTTCTGCTTCTGCCAGTGGGAAGGTTTTGCTGCCTGGTGTTCTCTTTAATCACACTTTTAAATGTCTTTCTCCAAAGAGACATGATGACCGTAGAAGAGGCGCACTTGGACCTTTCATCCCAGACCCCCAAGTTGCATCAGTGAAAAAAGGCATAATGCAAGGAGGACAGTTATCGCTAATTCCCTAGAGAACTTGTCTGTTCCTCATGACAAGGCCTTTTCTTTTTGAGTCCTGTTCTTCTCACAGTTTTCAGGAAGATGCAATTCTTGCTACATTATTCAGATTTTTAAGATCATTAGTACTTGTTAGTGGAGGTTACATTTTACTTTAATCTGATAATGACTCTGGTAATTCTGTGCTGATGACACACTATCCTCTTTATGACAGATGTCTTTGTTGTTGTTGTTGCTGCTGCTCGCCATTATTTCTTACCTTCCCTCAATTGGTCATAGTACAACCTCAAGTGTAGAATCTTGTGGTTGTTCAATAAATTGAGGGATGATAGCCTTTGGCTTAAGTGATAGTGACTGACCTAGCCCTGGGTACCATTTTTATTAAATATCTTTGCATGAAAAAATAAGCACCATGTGACTCCCTGGATTTTAACCATAGTCCTCTAGTATGAGAGGTAATACTGTTTAGGGAGCACCTACTCCATGCCTATTAGTTATTGAAGCATATTACACTTTATTACTTCAAAGCACTTCTTTCAAATATAAGGACTATTATACCCATCAGACACCTGTGGCTGATGTGGTAACCTTTCCAAGGACATATAGCAAGTGAGTGAGAAAGTCTGAATTTGGGTCAAAGTATGTCAGACTCAAAACTTGTATTCTTTTTACAATGCCATGTATGTCCTAGCATAAGTAATTGTTACTACGGATATTATTGATAATGCCGGCAAGTACTAAGCCACGTCACGCTAGAGTGTGGGCTAATCTCTGGATCTATTTAAAAACATTTGGAATTGTAGTAACTTTTGGATCTTCAAAGCCATCCAGGTATTTGAGCATCTACTGTGTTAAGTGCTATATTAGGTGTTCTAGCTCTATTAATAAGCAGAATGAGATGTGTTCTGCCTTTATGGAGCTTAGAGTGTAAGATCTTAACTGGTTCTTTGCTTGCATAGAGTTGTGGTCTTGTTAAATTGCTATACCTCAGAGAGGTAGGAAGTTTCATGCTTGTAGATTCCCCACTGGGTTGCTGAACCACAGATGCTTGATTTTAAGGAAAGTATAGACCATGGACAATGGCCTGGTAACCCTTTCTCCATATATAGCATCTTGCTGACTTGTTACTCTCTATATGCCTCAGATGTACACTGGGGAAGGCCAATGTTAGGTTGATAACCCATTTGTAAAATCAGGATTTGAAATCTCAAGCTGGATTGAGAAGACTACGCATATGAAGACTCTTTGCTTTCTGTTTATTGAGAAGGAGTTCTCCCTGACTTTGGCACTGTTAACACTGGGGTTAGATAATTTTTTGTTAATGGGTGGTGCTGTGTAGATTATAGGATACTTAGTAGCATCCCTGGCGTTTACCTATAGATGTAAGTAGCACCCTTCCTCCTGCAGCTGTGACAATCAAAAATGTTTCTAAATATTGCCCAGTGTCCCTTGGGAGTTGGAGACAAAATTGCCCCCAGTTTAGAACTGTAGATTTAGAAGAATTATCTGGGTTGTTGCCAGGACAGAGAATATTGCAGTAATCTCAACCCTCAGGACTGCCATCCTAGCAGTACAATTGCCTGGGATTGGTAGAACCTTCCTACTCACAGTGTGGCCCATGGTTTGGCAGCATAGTGTCACCTGGGAGCTGATTAGAGAGGCAGAGGCTCAGTCCTGCTAAATCAGAAGCTGCAGCGCATTTAGAGTTTACCAAGATATGCAAGATAAAAAAATTCTGTCTGTCAGTCCTAGGGTTTCTTGCTCATCTTTCTCTGTCTCCTCGCTTTGTCTTCTGGACTTGGAGTGGGGTGCTTGGCTGAGCATTCCCATGTGTGGATGGAACTGCCTAGAACTGTTGGATATCATGCTCTGATTTTGAGGAATTTAAAGCTTTTCTCTCAGGTAGATTTTATACCCATCATATCCTTTAAGATGATGGTTTAATCTTCTATCTTTTGATAGCAAAAAGGTTTTTTCATATCTCCTACCACCCCACTTTATGACTGTTTTATGTTCACTTCAAAAAAAACCTTTTACATTTTAAATATATGTAACGATAACATTCGTCAAAGGGAATTTGTACCTGTACATGGTATATCTTGCTTCTTTTTTTCCTACTTTTTCCCCTTCATGTTCACTGTAAATTGAGGATAGAGTAAATGTTCTCAATACTTTTTTGCATGTATTATACTGATGTGCCATTTATTGTGTACCTATCACGTGCTAGGGCTCTGCAAAGCATGTCATGCATATTACTGCCCCATTTAATTCTCCCCAGGTCCATGTGAGGTGTGTCCTGTAGTTGGTCCCACACTGCCCATGGGGACATGGAGGCCTGACCAGATGAGCCACTTGGCATGGAGCTGGTGCTTGGAATTACACTCAGGTCTCCCTGACTCCAAGTTGCTTTTGCTTTTATTTATTTGAAAAAGCAGTATAGTCCATGGTGAAGAGTCTGAGTGAAAGAAGATTATGCAGAGAAAGATATCTCTTACCCCACACCCATTCTGTTCTAAACTGAACTGTTAGTTTCTTGTATAGCTTTCCAGAGTGTTCCATGCTAACATAAACACCAGCACAGCTTCTACTCTTAACAACTTTTTTATGCTGCTTGTCAAGAATTTGCAAATTTTTTTTTTTTTTTTTTTTTTTTTTTTGAGACAGGGTCTTGCTTTGTAAGTTCAGGCTGGCCCTGAGCTCAGCCTCAAACTCACATCACAGCAATCCTCCTGCCTCTGCTTCCTGAGTGCTGGGATTACAGGCGTGAGCCACCACGCCTGGCACTGTGGTATGTGGTACTGATTGCTGCTGGGTTTGAGTCTCCACACCCAGTATTGTATGTGGTTGGGTGGGGGACCAAACCTGGGTCCTTGCACTTTCAAGACAGGCGCTGGAACCACTGAGCTAAATCCCTGGCCCAAGAATATGCAAATTTTTATTGGCAGATTATTTTCCTATATGTTTAGAAAAAACAAGACAAGAGACTTTGTAAAACTTTATCATGTTTATACTTTGGATTT